>JAHDVE020003103.1:0-192835 GCA_022606495.2 Halesus radiatus | reverse complement strand
ATGAGTGCCACCTTTTATCATTTTTAAAACACGTGTTACTACGATAACCCATATTACGAATATAAGTTAAAGAAATTACAATAAAATCAATAAATAAGAAGTTTAAAAATCCCATTCGTTTGGAAATATATTTATGTTATATATAGCCTCGCCTTCGATTTATTTGCGATTCATAACTTTGACCTTCCATTGAATCTTAGAATTCTTGATACTTGAAATAAAAAGAATTTAAAATTATTGTATCATTACTTGCTCATATTATAACAAAACAAATATATTATTGAATACTGAAGCTAGGAATTTCATTGAAGATGTTTATTATTTTGGATGTACAAATGTTATTACTATGTCAAAACTAAGCTACTCTTAGTAACTAGAAGTAAGAACACATTTAAAATATTTTAGAAAATATATTAAAAGAGTGTTCTTCACGTTCAAATGTTTTCACATTTCGCATTTAAGAGTTCGTTTTAAAGAAGCAAGAGAAAACATCATAATTCACTTTTTGGGTTTTTCATTTAGTTAGAATTTTGATATGTAACTTTGATTTTGTTTTTTTTATTTATTTATCTAACATCTAATACATAGTTATTTCGATACATAAAATTTCAATTTACGGGTGAATTTCTTCAATTTATGGATATGATTGACTGAAAAGATGAGTTTTAAGTTTAGTTCTGAATTCTGTCGAGTCTTTGATAATGTCGTCCAATACCGCTTTGAAAACAGAATCTAAAAAAAGTAAAATATATTTTTACTACTCCAATTGACCCAACAAAACTTTAAAAAGTGGAAATCATTTCGGAATTGGATAGATTGGGAACCTCCGATGTGAATAAATCTTACTTTTATAAATTATATATTGTATCTAATAATATAATGAATGATAATAATAATAATGTTTTATTTCAGCAGAACAAAGCGGTGAGTGCAATATTCTGTCTGCCATATAAAAAGAATACATTTTAAGAATAGAAAATTACACATTGTAGAAATATAATATAAAAACAAAAAATGAAAAATAAATTAAATTAAAATAACATATTTAACACTTATGCTACAATGGCCTGAGGGAAATTCTCCATCTACGATGTAGGGGCGCGCCATGCCACTGGGCGACGGCCTGGACAAGAGTGTTTTCCCATCTCCTGTAGCGCTGACTCGTCCCGGCTATTCTGTGGCGCATCAAAGCAGCGAACCCATGCACCCTTCCCTCTGTGAACATCTGCGAGGCGCTGCATCTCCAAGGGAGGCCGAACAGCGCCCTGTAAGCATGGTTATATTGCACTCGGAGTGTGTCCATGACGCCTTGTGTGTATCTAGTCCATAGTTCGCTAGTGTAAAAGCTCATGCAGTATGTCTGGAATAGTTGCTTTTTTACCGGAGAACTGCACCTATTAAATCTACGCACAGCGCTCTTCTTTGGCGTTCTATGTCATTTTTATCATTTAGGTCATAAGTGATGACATGCCCCAAGTATTTGATTTCGCTGCAGATTTCAAGATTGGCTCCGCCGAGACATGGGGCGGAATGACAGCAGGACCCGTATTTGCTTTGAAAATCAGCAGTGATGATTTTTTTTGCATTATACATTAGCCCGTGACTAATAACGTACGATTCGCATATGTCTAGAAGTTTTCTCTTTGCTCTAACCGATGGGGCAAGTATGACCATGTCATCTGCATAGCTGATATTGTTCATACATACCCCAGCAATGTGGCATCCGATTCTTGTTTCCTTCAGAGTTTTGCTAAGTTCATCCATGTATACATTGAACAGCACTGGGGACATTGAGCCTCCTTGTCTAACGCCGCACTTTAATTGAGCTTCTTCTCATAGGCTATTATTCCATCTGATAAAGTTTTCCTGGTGGTTGTACCATGTACTTACTATATTAACAATTTGCGGTGGTACTTGTCGTTCGGTCAGTTTTTCCCACAACTTATTATGACTAACCCTGTCAAAAGCTTTGCTCAAGTCTAGGAAGCATGCGTATACCGTTGTTTTTCTGGCTTTATAATATTCAATTGTTTGTTTCATACTATATATGGCTGTATCAGTTGAGCATCCAGCTTTGAAGCCCATTTGGGAGTCCTCTGTATTGAGCTTGTCTTCGGTTAAGTGTAAGATGACTTTTTTTTTTTTGATGATGATGAAATTTGTATTTAAGACAAAACAAAACGTTTTTTTTTCAAGCAAGAGGAGTCTGTGAAAGGCTGGTATTGAATTAACATTTGCCAAGTTTACTATTTTCACAAAGTCAACTATAAGAAGAAAAAAAACCAAGACAATGGTTCGCAAATTTCAGAACACCTACATTGTCTCAAGTAAGAATCCAGTACTAATTGTGGTGGGTGGTATTTAAATCAATCAATGAAATGGCCCCACCTTACATCTCTAAACTATGCGATCCGGAAAACATTGGTCTGAAGCAGTCACCTCTCAGATTAGCATCACCACCGGTTATCGGGATGCTGATAGAATCTATGCTCTAGCCAAATAATAAGTTTGGAGATCACGCTTTCCAACTATCCATAATATAAGGCTTGTAATTAACTCCCCCCTGAACTAAGATGCATAACAAACCCAACAGAATTTCAGTTCAAACTAGAAACTTACCTTTTCATACTCTTATTTCCTTAAAATCAATATACCTGCAAGTACCATGCTTGCATTTCATAAAAATAGATGGAGTTATCTTAGCATTATATCTGTAAATCTGCTTCCGATCGACCAACCACATTTAGGAAGATACATTTTTATCATATTCCTGTACTGCACCTCCATTCATAAAATTTGCTTTCCTTTCCTTAAAAATAAACCAAAAGAACGTTAATAATTAAAATAAATAGCACCCCCAATAACACGGAATATGCAGAGTTTCCAATGTTGTGTCCCCTGCGTGCAAGCAAAACTGTATATACAATTATCTAATAAAAAGTGTTAATGTAAAGTGAGACAGTATGGTCCTGCTTAATATCTGCCTTTAAATAATATGTACATTTTTACGCAGCATCACACTTATCCGTGATACACTGTACATCTAGTTTTATGTTATTGACAGATGAGCTGGTGGATAAATTATCCTTACTTAGTAGTGGGATAAAGCCTTCAAAAAATATTTGCACATCTCACTTAAGGTAATTTTTCGCAAAAACGGCGTTATACAAATCATCCAACTATCATTATTACTAATGAATTTAAATAAATGTGTACATAACTATCTACGCGAAGTGAAGAAGTAGAATAGATGTGTTTATGGACATAAAATGAAAGCATAGATTATGAAAATTACCTGTTATTTTTTCTACATCTCGTAATGCTACCCTGTGAAATAGTGATTATTCGAAGGTTTTTGATTGCTGAAAAGCACATGTTTATATTGTAAGATTATTAAAATTTAATGAATATTAATAGACTCCTTCTGTTCGAATGGAGCTATTTCCAACTAAATACGAACATGTTTATATTTAGTTAAAAGGGTAGCTTTGTAATGAGTAAGAATTGGTGGTTTCAGTAATACTGATTTATATTCAGATATTCATATCCTTCAAACAAAAACCGTGAATAAAAAAACTTTTTTAAGTGTAACGTGACTTTACGAGTATAACTTTTTTCCAATCATCGACATAATATAAAATATCGTAGCACATATGAGTAACACCGTCAACAAAGCTTGTGTACATACGCGTAGTATTATTTGCGGAGGGATGCTGTTATTTAATTTGGGCTGGCACGTGGGTCAGGGGTAGTGTTATTTGCGCATGGTGGCGATAACCAGAAAGCTCTCCAAAAGCTTTGCAACAACTGTGGAGAGAACTACACAAAACGGAGTCAGCCCATAAGCCATTTTGTTTGGACCAAGAAGAAAAACGTTTTTAAATAAACTTTATTACAAATTATATAGGTATTTTTATAAACTACGAATACCGTTGGAAATGTATGGAAGATTTACAGTTTATATTTCCGATTCTGAAAATCGCACTAAAAATGTGTAATTTTAACACTTTCAATCATAATAATTGATTTTAAAAACGAACTGAAACCGCACGATCTCGGCTCGTAAACAGTTCGAACTGGGTACGACGTCAATATGATGTACATAACGCTATTAGCTGGTAAGACGGCTGTCACCGGCGTTGGTCGGCATGCCATCAATATTATGTACATGACGCTACTGGCTGGTAAGACGGCTGTCACCGGCGTTGGTCGGCACGACGCCAATATGATGTACGAGTACATAACGCTACTGCCTGTTAAGACGGCTGTCACCGGCGTTGGTCGGCATGACGTCAACGACGCCATTTTAAAATTAACCCGTCATTTTGGTGGCATATTAAAATTGGCATATTTTAAATCGTTACAGAAAATTTATCCGTAAACATAAAAATAAAGTTAAAATGCCACCGTTGTTGTAATTTTTTCTTAGGCTTTGTAGGCAATTAAAGAAATCAGTGGAAATCCGTCAGGTGTTTTATTTTATGAGCATGCCAAGTTTTCTCATTCCTAACACTTTTAGTACAGATGCCATCTTAGGATATGAACAAAAAAAATGATTTTTTTTGGCAAAATTGAATCAATGAGAATTTTTTTTATTTGCGAAAGGCCCCATTGGTAAAATTCCAGTCCCGGAAACATTCGTATAGTGTGGTTTTCTAATGTTTACAAATCGGTAATAATATGGTTTCACTCATTATTATTCGGTGAAATGCTTTAATATAATTGAATAAAATTATTTGGCACCATTATGCACATATATGCGTTAATAAATTATATTCATTAACGCAAATATTATAATGGATTTTATTGTAAGATGCTCTGTTGAACTAGGGTCATTGATCCCTTCGGCATCGATGCACAGTCGGGAAATGCACGCCCAACATTTGCACACGGTTGACATTTATCACATAACGAGGAGAACGGGTCATTTCCACTGTGGAATGATCTGCCGGCCTCTGTGTTTCCTCCCTCCTATAACAAGGGTCTCTTCAAGACCCAGGTTCACTCCTTCCTATGCTCTAAAAGAATCTCCACACAGCATCCCCAAATATGATATAGGCATTCAGGGAAAATATTTACCTCAGGTCCTCCTGTGTGGAGAAACTGTATAAAAATACATCCAGCTGAAACTCAGTACATGGCCATACGATATTCTGCCGATTAAATAATTTAAACAAAAAAATAATAGCTGGTTAAAAACTACAATGCGATATGTGGGCATAACGTGCACATGATAGTATCAAGTAATAAAATTCACCGTATGATTTATATTAGAAAAACGCAATCCTATACTTTATCCGAATGGCTCGTGATTCATTCTGAAAAGTTTACCATTTCTATATGCGTATTGTTCAGTCATCATCTGCCGGGCAGCGGCCAGCTGCAGTGTCCGTTCTATGGGCCTACTGTTGCTATGGTTACTATTCGCTACTAGTACCTACCACTACAACTTCAATGGGCACATAGAGTGCCGTCAAAGTTTTTTGCCAAATTCACCCAAACATCTCATTATGCGCAAGTACGATATACTCGTATATGTTTACAAATTTTATTTAAATGTGATTTATTTATTAAAATATTATTTTTATTTTACAGACAAAACTTTGGAATAATTAATTATCTTACAATTTCTTCAAAAGATTGGTATTCACTTTGTGGCGTCATTATTAATAAATGTATTATTGTATACAGTGGTGAATAAAACACCTAAAGGTAGGTGCTATAATAAACTGCTGAAATCATCAACAAAACCTTTCTGAAATCTCCTTTGGAGTCCATTTTGGGCTAAGACTGACAAATTTACAGAACGGTTACCAAGCACTGAATCTTAACATATAATCGACAATCATTTTGTTGGACGAGCATATCCAGTTGCATGAAACACGCTTTAAAAAATAATTAATTTGGTAGTAAAAGAAACTAAAATCTAACAAAAATATGTGTAAAAATTAGCAAGCGTTATTGACAGATGACGGTAGGGAAAACGCACTAAAATGAAATACGTTTTTATAATAAGCCTTATAGATCAAAGGTTGGCACATGTCGGCAAATAAACGGAGATGCAATCATAAAAAAGCGCTTTGCAAACGGACATGTCACGCAGGGTCCAAAATAGTACAAAAAAGTTTTTTTTTCTGACGGGGGGGAACGGTGATTTAGGGACAATGAATCCGTGAGGGCTGAAATTAAACTAGATTTCCGCACCCCAAATGGACCACTGGTCAGCAAAAACTACCATCGGATATGCAAACGGAGATTTTTTTATGAATTTTACGTGCACTAGGGGAGGCGTCCACTCAACTTTTTAGCCTTCCTACTTTTGAATATTTTCGATATTTCTATCAGTGACAACACAATCTTTTTATGATTAAATAATAATCGAACTGGATTAATTATTAATGGAATTATTATGGATAATTACGGTAGGTTTGCAAAACATTGCAACATACAGCGCCCTTGAGGTGATTTTTCACAAAAACGGCGCTATACAAAAAATCCAATTATTATTATTGTTATTATTATTATTATTATTATTATTATTACGATTATTATTGTTATTATTATTATTATTATTATTATTATTATTATTATTATTATTATTATTATTATTATTATTATTCCTTATTATTCTTATTATTATTATTATTATTATTATTATTATTATTATTATTATTATTATTATTATTATTATTATTATTATTATTATTATTATTATTGCCTCTCCGGGTACTTTACTAATAGTCCAATGACCCAAAGAAGAATTAGATATAGGTTACCCATAAATGACTCATCCCTAACTAAATACAATGACTGAGAATGAATAACAAATGATGACGATTGATGACTGATAACTAAAACCTATGTAATAATTTGTGTGTACTAACCAATAAATTAACTTACTTTGTAAATTAAATTATAATTTTTTAATTGATAGCTTCGAGCTAAAATTTTCCCGATGTGTCCTGGAAAACATTTTTTTTTATATATAATTTATCTTTTATAATTATATCTACTGCCGGAAGATACTTTTTGTTTCAAACCTCAAAACCGTTTATCTTATTGAACAATTGAATTATTTGGTGTTCACTTCATTGATTGAAATGACGTTAAAAGATAAAAAAGTTTTTGGTGCTTCGATGTATGTTTTATAGTTGAAATCAAGACTCTACATTAACGTTCATCTTTCTCTGGGAGGCCAAGAGAGTAAAATAGAACAAAAACTCTTATTAAGCTCCCCCTTGAGTGCTTATACGTATTCATCACTGAAAGATAAAGCCGCGCTCCTGTCTGTGGCTCGTGCCTTCCTCGTAACAAGGACCACGACAGATAAAGGATGGAATATACATGGAGCGAGCGTTCCAGATTAGTTTACTTTACAATTCGCTATTTTATTAGGCAGTTCACGGTTCACGGGCAGCGGGCATTCTATGGAAACTCGTGCTAGTTATAAAGTTTATTGTTTCCTTTTAACGTTGTTGTTCGAGCAGTTCAAAATTTTTCACTTTTGTACAATTTTTATGATTTTTTGGGTGCCAAATTGATTTATATCCTATTTGGTGGTTGGGCTTGACCTAACCAATTAGCTTAGATTTTGTCACAGTTTGATAGTATGCCTTTCATGTTAGGTATATAACATGTCCACCGAGTATATTGGAATGAAATTATTGCATTTCTGTCTGTCGGAGATTTCTAGGTCAACGAAACATTTTCTGAGCTGAGTTTTATTAGCATTTGTAGCCTTTTTGGACTATCGATATTGTTTAACAAAAAGAAGAAAATAATAACGTATTTTATGTATGTTTGAGAGAGGTAGACTGCAATAAATTCAACCAAAAGTACTTATTTATTTTTACCATATTATTAAAATGCCGCTGTTAGGGAGACAAATCAATTGTGAGAAAAAAATATTTTTCGACATGGCAGTAAAGCTGGAATTTTATCAATGAATCATTATTACTGGAATACTCTTCCAATGTGATAACATTTCTTCTTATTATGGACACCATTAATAATTGATATTGCTATTGGTTAAAGATAACAACATTTGTTCTGCTGCTTCAATAGTATCGACCAACATTACAAATATTAGTCTTGCATGTCGCAACCCACAGGTGTGACTGCAGTACATTCCGTACTACATTATGTTATTGCCCAACTACGCCCATATCAGAATTGAGTCTTCAATCAATATGTCACCGAATTATGAATAAACCCACTTTATGACTTTTGTTGCGTCATCCCAGAGGAGAAAAGAGCAGAAACGTATTATAAATATATGGCATTGTGCCCCGCACTCACGGGCCGTTATTGTATGGCAAATTATGCTTTCGACGTCAATACAAATATTTTTTGACATTTTCAGTGTTGCAATCGTTTCGTGCGGGGGTTTATCAAAGCATTCGTGATGTTCGCCAGGGATAAAAGCGATAAGTTGGCGCCTAAACGTAGTCATGGTGACGAGATAAACTTTTGAGACGTTAAGCTTTGAACAGAAACATAAGTCGATAGCATTGTTGGTGTTCCTGTTGTGATAATTCTTGTACCTACTTATATACATGTGTGCAAAAGTTAATAAATATTTACATGAAGGTTATAAAACAACTTCGGTAGATACTATATATATCATGTAAGTAAATACCTATCTACAAAATAGAGATACGATATTATTTAACAAGAATAATTTTTTTCTTAAATGAATTTTTTTTTTAAGCCATCCGGCGGCATCAAGATATGCGTTCGTAATATTAACGTTTATGTGCATTTACATGTATCTACCTATTTACGTCTCCATCAAGTCGTGGATTTTAACTCGGATCAACAGAAAGACATTTTATAATCTAAACTGTAAAGAAGAAAATCTGTCTGTACATGTCAAGAAATGCTATCAAACGTGGATATTGACAAATACTGACGTCACGAAATTTACATCTTATTCTGTCTTAGAAATTCTCCGTCAACGAAGAAATAGAGTCCTTAGTTTGTTCCATAATAATATTATGCTTCAATTGTCCAATAAGACAAAAAGTTTCCTAAAAACAATGATGAGGTCCACCAAAATCTTCGACTGAGAGAATAATTAATTCCTGTTCGAATACGGATAATATAACTAGAAGGTACCTAAAATACATATTATTTTGTTAAAATGCCTCCGTGACGGTAAATATATACCAAATATACTTTCATATGTATGCCCAAATTATAATTATTATTATATTTGTAGTTTCATAAATAATCGTCTCTCCATTTTATATATTCCCCTTATATACCCAACCCACACACACACACATAAAGTACTCGCCGTCAAACGACTCATCATTATTTTTCCGATAAAGCGTACAAAAAACGGCAGTACCCATTGGCTGATATGGCTCCGTTGGTTTTTTGGCATTTAATTTACATGGCTTTATTTATATTTGAGGGAAGTCCCCCTCGAAACTCTCCACCAATGCGGGCCCGAAGCACCAAGCACTGGGGAGGGGTCGCACCCTCGCAAATAATATTTTGTTTGTAAGGTCGCGGATTTTTAGTACGAGTTTGCCAAATGTTATTTTTACTACCGATATGAAGTATGAATGTTGCCAGTCTGCCTGTTATCGATTTTGAGAGGTGAACGGGAGTGGGTAGGAACTGTGCTCAGGCTGTTTATATGAGAATGTTTTTGACGTTTGAGAGATGAGGGTGACTCATTCGTTGATATACCTAAATGAAATAATACATTCCTATGTGCTAAAATAACACACATACGATTAGTATAGTGTGACAAATATGAGTAAGGACTACCTTCAAATATTTTTCTGAATTTATTTTAATAATCCTTTTTTAAATCAGTCAGTGACGGGTTCCCACCCAGGCTTGAGTCTTGAGTTCAATTCCTCGGCTGGCCAAGTCCTTATCACGACACAAGCAAAAAATTTCTCTTAGTGTAATAGTAGTAGGAGATTTTCAAATATTTTCAGGTTATTCGTAACCCAGGGATGTTTGCCTTTCTTAAAAAAAGGAGTAGCAATATTATAATGTTAGTCATTACTTTATTATATATGTAAGCACCTATAATTTAGTGGGTCCCTTTTTCCAACAAACAAAATGTATTTGGAACAAGCGCTCACAAATTTTATCCCAAAGATAGAACTCGTGCCACAGGACGGTAGGTACATAACTAACTAACTAACTAACTAACCATCACGCCGTTTCCCCGCAGGGGTAGGCAGAGAGGACGGACCGCCAAACAACTCGATCTTGGCATACACTTCTTGCTTCATTCACATTCATACAACGCCTCATACATTCTCTTCTGTTATTCCGACTTCTGACATGGCCCGACTCGAGTATTTGATTCACTTGATCGTGCCATGTCTTCCTCGGGCGTCCCCGGCTTCTTCTTTCATTCACATTCGCGTCATATATTCTCCTTACACTCCTTTCTTCGTTCATTCGCTCTACATGCCCAAACCATCTAAGCGTCCCTTTCTTAATCTTGCTCACTACGCTTACATCAGCCTTGCATTCTTTACGAATCTCAACATTTTTCACACGATCATACATGGTTTTACCACACATTCGTCTCAGAGATCTCATTTCTACAGCATTCAGTCTACTTTCATCCTTCCTCTGCCAGTTCCATGCCTCACTGCCATACATCAAGGTTGGTATCAGCACTCCATTGTGGACTGCTAGCTTCGCTTCCTTGGACAACTTTTTGTTTGCGCCAACCGCGTTCAGTCCTCCGTTAATGGAGTTTCCTGCATTCACCCTTCTTTCAATATCCCTATCAGTCTTTCCATCTCTCGTAAACATACTTCCCAAATACACAAACTCATCAACCTGCTCCAAGTATTCATCATTCACAACTATATTGCATACTGTTTTCGTACTCTCTCTTTCAAACACCATGACTTTGGACTTATTTACATTCATCATTAGCTCATTCATCATACATACTTCGTTCATCCTAGATACGAGGGACTGTAGATCTTCCATACTGTTTCAGCACCGCAACATCAGTATACAACAGACATACTTGCAGACTACTCATTTTCGCGCCCAGGCCCACCTCTTTCAATTCTTGCATACATGTATAGATTGAATAACCAGGGTGACATTACGCAGCCTTGCTTAACACCTTTTGTGATGTCAAACCACCCCGTAAAATCACCGTTTGCCCTAACACATGCAACGCTTCCCTCGTACAGCGATGCGATTGCCTGTATAAGATTTGTATTCACACCATACTTAGACAACACCTTCCATAACTTTTTTCTGTTAACTCTTTCGTATGCTTTTTGTAGATCTACAAAAGCACAGAAAAGTTTCTGTTTTTTTGCCAGAAACTTCTCTGTGAGCATACTCAACGAGAAAATCTGATCCATGCACCCCCTTCCACTCATAAATGCGCCTTGCACATCCCATATTTTATCCTTTGTTTTCATTTGTACCCTTTCAATCAATATCCTACCATACAGCTTACCAACTGAACTTAGCAGGCTAATAGCCCTGTGATTTCCACATTCCATGCGTGACCCTTTACCTTTGTATAGAGGCATGATCACAGCCCTTCTCCAATCTAATGGGGTGTAACCCTCCTCTAGACACTGGTTAAAAAGTTTGCATAACCATGTGAGAATTATACGGCTATTTCCTTTAAAGTATTCAGCAGCAATATTGTCGAAACCAACAGCCTTACCATTCTTCATACATCTAATTGATCTTTCAATTTCATCCATGCTAATTTTGGGAACATTCACCCCATCGTCATTCATACCTGACTCGCCACTGGAATCTCTTTCACTCGGATTGCTTTCGAAGACCTCTTCAAAGTATTTCATCCATCTCTTTTATTTCTTTCTCATTCGTCAACATTTTTCCATCTTTCGATTTTATCACTTTCACACATCCACTTTCTGGACCATTCCGTGACCTTTTGACCTCCTTCCAAAATAGTTTAATATTTTCTTGGAAGTGGTTTGTCATTTTGATCCCCTCTTCCTCTTCCAGGCGTTTCTTTCGTTCTTTCACTCCATCACTACTCTTTTCTTGCATCCCTTGTAAACTTCTTTCGCTCTATCCCTCTCTTCGCTAGAAGCACTGCCAGCCGCTATCAGAAATAACCACGCTTTCTTCTTCTCTGAGACCAGCGCTTTAATCTCATCAGCCCACCATGCATCACCTTTCTTTCTACCTTGCGTACTTATTCCACATACCTCTCTAGCAGATTCACAGAGGCTCACTTTTATGTGGTCCCATGTTTCGTCTATGCTTATACCGTCCATTACCTTATCATTCAGTCTCATCTCTACACAATTTTCATACTTACTTCTTACATTATCGTTGTGCAATTTTTCTATTTTGACTCTAGTTGGGGTCGACACCGTTTTCACTTTAGAGCGCCAGCCGCGGAAGAGGTTTACTCTCGACACAACCAGGAAATGGTCGGTTTCTATCTCAGCCCCTCTGAAAACTCTGGTGTCTGCGGTGACAGCTCTCAACCTAGAGTCAATTACTACAAAATCAATCATTGACCTGGTAGGTACATAGTTTTTTAATAAAAGAGTTATGCCCTGTTTATATGGGGAGTCGGAGAGCTTCAGATGTATTTTTCTAGCCCATGGAAAATTAAAAAAGAGTTGTCGATTGTCGCCATTATGGCCACCATAAGCCGTTATCATTAGATAAATAAAGATTAACGAAAACATTAATTTTTCAGTGTCGCTATCTTATCAACAACCTGATTGGCATGAAAAATTGGACATTGAGCTGTCACAACACTTCTGCTTCCCGTTTTATGGTCTAAGCCTAGAGTGAAGTACTTAAACTGTAGATTGCGTATGTTCATTTATAAGGGTAGAGAAAGCTTTAAAAATAACTTAAATTCCTGTTGAAGCACACTCATTTCGCAGATACCCATATTTTAAAATGGACGAAATGATTGCTAATGTGTTCGAGTTCGTATAATACGTAATGAAAAATCTGTGGATTTCTTTTGGGGTTGTTCATGTCAAAAATTGTAAAAACTTTTACAAAAATGTTTTATTTGGGTTCCTACTCTTATCGATATTGAGGTCAAACTCATTTTAGCTTCACAAGTCTCCCCGATTTTTATATATTTCAATAACTACTTCGTAATAATTATTTTTTAAATGGCAGATATATCTGGTTTCCCGGATTGCAAATCCACTTGTTGACCAGTTTATAAAAAACGTTCAAAATAGAAGTCATTTTAATAAGTTATGTAAATACAGGTAGCTAGCTACCTACGAATTCATGCAGCGGGGGTTGTACAGGAAGTGTCATTCCGTATTTTAGACAATAACAAATGTTTTATTATCGTTCCTATTTCATAACAAGTTTTTTTCTAAATAATCATATCCTCACTGCGTTATCCCGTGTTGGGGTTTGATTTCAATTAAATTATTTGAATTGGAAGAAATCGGTGAAAGAATTATAATATAATAAGTGTTTTAAGTGCAGTTGGGTGGTTTCTGTGTCAGTCTGTATTAGGTGTTAATATGTTTTCTATTTTAGATCACCCTGTGTAACGTATCCACCTTTATATTTGCTTTTTAAATGTATTAATATTGTGATTTTTGAAGGAAAGTGAAATTTTGTTGCAATTATTTTTATTTTTTTATTTATTTAGTACAAAATATACACACGTAATATTTTGAACTAGGACGATTTACCGTTTTAGGAATTAGTCGAAATTGTATGTACAGATATAATAGATGCCAATATGGGTTTCATTGATGTAATATAACCTATAATGGTATATCAGTATCAAAAAAAGGAAAACAAAATAAATTAAAATAAAATGTTAGTGCAAAAGGACCAACAAAAAAGGTTTAAACAATAGATAAATCAGTATTAAGTAACCCCACAAAATATTAATAAGTGAAGGTAAACCGATTTTTTTTTGTTGTTTATTTATTTTATTTTTTTTTGCTTGTTGTTTATTTTTATTTTTTGTTTAATTGATTTAATTTGTGAAAAGTATGTATTCGCTCTCATTTCTCCCTTATTGGGGAAGCCAATCAATGATGATTTTATGAAGAACATCTGTAGCTTTCTTTTTCCAATCATCATGTATGAATTTGTATAGTTTTGGGCCGAAAAACGATGTTTTGGTTATAGGTTGTACAATTGGATCACTCCGTGAATGGCGGGTGTCGTGAGAATGGTCGATAGATGGGTAGAGGTGACATTTTTTGTGATTGTTTAAAATTTATTTCCTCATATACAATTGTCTAACATCCTAAACTCGTAACTCTTCAAATAGTGCGTCGCTGTAGAACCAAAATGTTTTTTTGAGGGTGGCCCATACTAATGATTTGTGTACTTTTGTCAGGGGTCCAAAATAGTTTTTGCACAGCCACCACAGCCTAAAGATACATATGGTAGTCTAGTAGTGACTGACACATAGCGTCGTAAATTAGTTTCAGATTTTTTATAGGTAGAATATTTCTAATTGGCATAAAGATATGCGTTAGCTTTCTAACCTTTATGGTGACTAGCCCTATGTGTCCGGTCCATCTCAGATATTTGTCAATTATAATACCCAAATATTTTATGCTTGCCACGCCTCTAATTTAAAGCAATTACAGGTAGTTGAGTCAATGCATGTATATATAAAAATGTTAAATAATTCCTTAAGTTGGTCGACTTCCATCACACTAAACCGCACAAATTTCGTTTTTTCCGAGTTGAGAGCATTACCTTTTTTGTACCATCTTCTGCTTTGCAGTGTGCATCATTCCAGTTTTTTTCCTTCAAATATCATGAGCAGATAACGTGGTTGGAAACATTTCTTGTACACAGATCATTGATGTAAATACTGAACAAGAGAAGTCCTAAAGTACTCCCTTGGGGTACACCAAATTCTACAGGGGTGGGATCGCTGACAGTATCATTTATTTATTTATTTATAAAATACATGATATTTAATGGAGACATTTACATGGAGTAGATACATTAGATCACCATACTAGGCGGCTGACTGTTTCATGGTGACCAATGGAGTATAGTTACTTTGTATGAAGTCTAGTGTAAACATATGGATTTATTATATTAAGTATATTAACATGCTGACAATTGGAAAAATTATTAAAAAAAAAGTACAATATAGAAAGGATAAAAAGACGTGCGTAAGGATTAGATCACAAAAATATACTTTTTTTTAATATGTCCAAGCATGCACACATATGCACATAGGTACACACATGTATACACACGCAAACACACACGCATATAATATACACATATATGCACGCACACAAACATATACATACACACACATACATATATGTAAGCACACATATATTTGTGTATAGAAATATCGTATCGTAGTTTCTATATCCCGTTCCAACTATAGTTTGAATTCCCCAATTCAACACTTACACAGTCTTGGTAACAAATACTTATATGGATGTATTCGACAAAAATCTAAACTTGGCAAATTTCAAAAGGAGGATGAACGAATTGTTTCTGCCTAGTTTATAAATTATTGTCAACTGCATCTTATATCACTTACTTATTTGTTAATAATGTTAATATTGACTTCATGGATATTGTACTATTTACTATTTTCAAGTGTAACTTAATTTTTATCAAATGTAATTTAACTTTTGTGCATGTTTTATATATATACTTTTTTTATGTGATTTTAAAATATATTTTTTATATCAGTACTCGTATGTAAAATCCTTTTGGGCGTTTAAATAATAAAATAAATAAAAAAAATAAATGTTTTCGAAAAGATCAATTATTTTATGGTTTGACATATTATCAAATATAAATATATATATATATATATAAAAACATATTGCTTTGAACCACAAATATATTTAATTTGTCACCAACCGGTTTCGCTTATCCCAAACTTCGTCTGGGAAAAATTCAAAACTAAACAAAAAATACTTTGAGTAAGCATGTATAGGTGAAACAAAATACAAATGGAATAATACGGATACGAAATACATATATATATATACATTTATTTTTTAAACCACTATTAAAAAATTCAATATCTGCATGTTTCGAAACCAATGGTTGCCTCGTCAGGATACAATGTATACTTTTATCGTCGGTCACAGTAACAGACGTTTTAGTCGATCAAGATCAAGGACATTGTTTAATTTAATAATTTTGGAGGTGTCTGTTTCCCATAGTAGAATTTGTCCTGAGGTCGTCCAAGAGTGTTTATAGTTGTTATCTCTGGCAATTTTTTTCGTTTGAGATAGTAGAAATTTTCCCTTTTGTGTTAAGTGTTCGGATACGTAAATGCGTTTGGCGTCTTGCGATAATCCTAGGTCCGATGTATTTAACTTATTTGAGTTGATGGTAGTGGATTTCTTGTAAGCTCTAATTTTGTATAGGAAGTCATCACGAAATTTAATGTTGTTGAACGTCGCTATTATGGACCTGGGATTTTTTTCTGAAATTTTCGGTCCCAGTCTGTAGATTTTTGTTATTTCAGACTGCAAATGTATAGCGGTATCTTCATAGTTAATTATTTTTGATATTTTTTTAGTACTTCTACATTATTTTCAATGCTTGACTCGGGAACATCCCTTATATCGATGTTGCATATTTGGCTTAAATACTCTAGTCTATCAATTTTGTCGTCTTGGTGCGAAATAGTATTTCGTAGGACAGTATTATGGTTTTTTAGTTCAATTATATCAGTGTTGGCTTTTTCATGTGATATTTCAATATCATTTATGCGATTTTTTGTTCTTCATGTTGTTGCGATATAAATTGAATCGATTTTATAATTTCATTGTTTTGCGAGATGATTGATTCATATTTTTGTGCATACGAGTTGAATTTGGCTTCTACAAATTCCATTATAGATGCTTTGAAATTAACCAAATCCTTAATAAATAACTCTGAAGTTAAGATTTGATTATAATTGACGTTGATTTTAACATTTGGTATCTGTTTGCTAAGTAACTGCCCATCCATTTGAATAGCTGTCCTTGAATACCTATAGCTTGTAGTTTTTTGAGAAGTTTAGTACCAAAATATAAGAAACTTTGCTGTCCAAATTTTGTATTTGTGGTTGCTTGTTGGGTGTGTTTTTGACTCTGAAATCTAATGTTTCTAATACGTCTGTTGTATTAGAAACATTAGATTTCAGATGCTGTATATATCAATAGATGATGTCAAGATTGTTGAAGATTTCGTTGTGCTAGTTTTAACATGGACTTTAAATATAATATAATATGTTCATGATAGCTTTTTGTTTTCTAATGAGTGAATTAAGAAAATTTTTATTTGCACTGCCCCATCCGATAATACCATATTCTAATAGTGATTACCAGAGATCGATGTAGATCTTAACTACATCTTTCATACTGAGTTAGTTGGGTATCACCTGTACTGATTTAATTCGGTATCAGTATTTATAAATACAATATTTGCCAAAATGATGCCAATTTGTTTGCATGCTACTTGTAATCCGGTAAGCATCAAGAAGAGATGCATTTGGATTTGGAATATATGAAACTTTCAAACAAATAACGAAGAAAAGATAGTTGTTCATAGTAAAATTCGCTTTATTAAAGTGACGAAAACAATGTTTTACATTATTTGTGAAAAAAACTCTCCTACTCCTCCCCCTAACCGCCGGTACCACCGCTCCGGGAACAATTCATTAGATAACCAACACCTCTGCCATAGGTCACCTTAACTGGTCCGCTGCGTTTGATGACTTAGCAGGGGTTCCCGGGTTTATGGGGCGAGTTTTGTCTAGGTCTCGGAGGGTGTTGCATCTGCCCACCAGCTGTGTAGTGAGCCGAATCGGGAGAAGCAGGTTGACGGAGACCCCTTAACTTCTCTCTACCCATCGCTTTGCACCGCCCTGGAAAGAATGGATGATGATACGTTCATCACTCCTAGACACACTTACTTCCAGATTCCCAGCCACCTCTTATACCCTTTTCCTTAACAGATCTTTCTCTCCTTTCTTTCCGGCACATAACATCCCCAATGATACCATGGGCGCTGAGGGAAATTATTTTCTTCAGGGCCTCCTATGTGTAGTCAATGTAAAAAAATATACGCATGCATACATGTATTGGTTTAATATGTCAGAATTACGTATATAGATATATCGATGCATCAGTTCCAAAGTGTAAAAAGTAAGTTCTGTTTAGGGCTTTGAAAATCTGGGAATTCAAGGTACGTGATACCTAAAACGACTAAGCTATTTGAAGAACTAGCATTGGATCCCAAAAAATATCAGATTTCCAAGCCTAAACGCAAACCCCAAGAAGAAATGCAAAGAGCATGTAATTCTAATTACCAAGAAACCAACAAATGGAGTTGAGTATTGAGTATACAATTGTTTTATTTTTTGTTAAGATGGTTTAAGACCCAGCCATACCCTCCAAACGGTAAATGAACATCGTTTGAAAAGAAGATATGTTAATATTGAAGAAAGAGCGCCCGCTCTAATATAAATATTTATCTCTATCACTTAGGGCGTAAGGAATCGTTTTAAAATATTTATAAAAACACCACATATTTAGGATCGAGCAATAAGCAGTAATACTTCAGTAGCATTTAAAGAAATGCTGTGAATTTTTTCATATGGTTCATATCTCTAGCATGTTAAATAACAAAACCAAATGTGTTATTTATATTTTTCGGCCATACTTTTTCAAGTAGACATGTGAATAGGCATTATCTTAAATAATAACTTTTTTTTACATAATAAGACAATTTATAATGCTTTTCTTAGTCCTCCTCACTATGGGTTCCTGTACTGAGGCGGACTAGGTTTTATTATACTCTAAGGATTTTATTTAAAAACTGATTGTTTTTAAGCTCCTACGAAGTTTTTTTCAAGATGCTGGATAACTCATCTTCTTTGATTTCTATGATCCAGGTTTTGATTTGATTTTTTAAATCAGTGGCATTTTCTGTTTTTTTTTATGGCCGGTGGAAGTACATTAACCAGCAACACATTAGTACCAAAAGTAGTATTAAATTTTGGAATATTTACGGTGTCATTTTGGTTCGCTCTTGTGTGGTGAAAATTGTGTTTCTTTTTGGACTTTTGAAATGTTTAATTAAAACAATCTTAGCAAAGATATTTTGGATGTTAGGTACTGCAAAAGATTAGAAAATGTATTTTGTTGGCGTTCTCATGGGGGTTTCTCACTTTTAAAATGGCCTTTATGATACCTTTTTGGGTTTTAGACAATCGTTTCATATGGTTAGTAGTTGGCGATCCCCATCCTAGTATATTTTATTCGTGGCGGGAGTGGCATAAAAACTAAAACTTCAGTAAACTTTTTTAACATAATTTTGACATTAAATGTTTCTGAAAAAAAAAGTGTATTTTGTAAGTTTCCTTGTAAATACCATATATGTGGGTGTCCCATCGAAGATTTTCGGCTATTTCTATGCAAAGATATTTTATACTTTCTCTATGTATAATAAGGGGACGAGAACATTATGAAAAATTGTTACGACATTCATGTAATTTTAAATTATATTCATTCTCTTGTGTCAATTGAAATAGTTAAGAACTTTACTTACATTTAACGTAAGTGAGCTGGTTTTTAACCATTTTTGTAGAACGATGAGCCCACATTCATCTGTTAAGATTACTATTTTTCTTTTGACGGGAAGAGCAGAAATATCATTTATGTAGATGAAAAATAATAATAGTTCTAGGACACTTCCTTGTGGGACTCCATAATTTATTGAAAAAGGCTTTTCAATTTTGGTGATTATTTCTATTTTAATAGTTTCCATTTTCTTTCCCATGTATCGAATAATTTTTCCATCATTTTCCAGTGCACCTTTTCCTACTATAATAGATATTATTATTTTATTATCGGTAGAAGATGACGTGTTGAATTGTCACTGGGAATGATCATAAAACACTAGCATTCTGATAATTCCTTAATTAATAGAAAATAACGTGTAGCTGCCAAAAGGGAGAATAAATGAACCCCATCACAAATCACACACTTTTTAGTCACAGAGTATAGTTAATAAACGGTTTTTTTTAAACTGTTTTTGCGTTTTAAACAATATGAAAAATGTCATTGAGAATGATTATGTAAATTAATTAAGAAACACTTATACTCCGATAATTCACAAAGAGAAAATATCTTACGTCTGCCAAAAGGGAGAATAAATCAATGTCAACACAAAACACACACTTTTAGGTAGATAATGGTAATTAGGAATACCTTATTAACGGTTTTTGAATCAATTTTGAGGGAGTAAAACAAAAGCAAACAACTGTCATGTGAAGTTATTGTTATTTAAAATAAATACTAAAGGGTTTGTTTCGACATGACGTGTTTCTATCTCTCCGTGTATTTATTTATCAGTGTATAAGAACTTGAAGTTCTCAAGGGAAGTTTGGAATGCGGGGCATTAGTAATGGTAATAAGGGTTTTATTTCCGACGGATTTTAGCAAAATCATATGAAGGAAAGGGAAAAACTAAAAGAAAAAACTCAATAATACATATTCGACGGCCTCCGTGGTCTACGAATCCAGAGGTCGTGGGTTCGAATTCTGACGTCCTCAAGTAAATTTTATTTAATCTTATTGTGTTGTGGAATTTATTGTGTATGGAAGAAGAAGACGAAAAGACGTGACTCGATCGAGTGAATTAAATACTTCGGTCGGGCTATGACAGAAATCGGAATAACAGAAGAAAATGTATCAGTCAATGTATGAATGTCAATGAAGAAAGAAGTGTATGCCGAGATCGAGCTGTTTGGCGGTCCGACCCCTCTGCCTACCCGTGCGGAGACGTTAGGAAGTTAGTTAAATTGTGTTATATCACATTTTATTCATATGAAATAAAAATATATAGTATGTTTGCGGCACGTTCCAGATTAATAAATATTCTCAGTATCACCCCCGTGAAAGACCACCATTCATAATTGAAACGTTGCTTGAAATGGCTTTAGCCGCGTTTAGTGAGCAGATCTGAATAGCCAGATATTTCCCTACCTTCTTTTCCCCCATCTCATTCCCTTTCCCACTCCCTTTAGTTTCGCAAAATCCCCCATTGCGGATACCATATTCCCTCTGGCTCCGGACAGCTGGGAGCAGTTGCGTCTCTTGTACGGAATTCATAAAAAAAATAGTTAGTAAGGAAAATTGCGATAACCGTTAACAATATTACCCCTGATGCGGCAGTCCGTGCATACTGAAAATAACTTTTCCAGATTTCAGGGAATAAATGATTAATTTCTGTAATTAGTGATATAATGATCTGGATATCTCCGGCATATCAACCTCCCCATAGCTACATTATGGTTATTACGCTAACAATGTTGTTAATTCGTAGCTTTCCAATAAAACGTAGATATTTAAATAACTGGAACCACATTTTTTCATTACTATAGCAATGTCAAGCTACTCACTAAGTCTTTCAAATTTGTTCCTTACATTAAATATTTCGTTCCGAAGAAACAATGTAAAACATCATAAACCATTTGTAAAACTTTTTAAATTTATATTTATTATTTGAATTTGATTTTGTTTTTATTTATTTATCAGGGATCTGATACATATCTGATAAAAACCCCTTTTCGTACATAATTATCTTCTCAAAATTATTTTTAATTTTGAAACTGAAAATTCATGACGAAATTCCACATAAAATTTTTTTTTTTGTTCTTAAAAAACTGTAACTATCCACTTATTTGTTTTCGACCGGACCGGTTTTACCCTATCACGGTATCTTCAGACTGGCACAATTAAAACTAAATATATGGTATATATAGCATCGATGTCAGGAGTCGGTTTCTAATTTTTATTTTTTATTTATGACTTGAAATTTATTTTATTGCTGACGGTACTGTTTACTATTATCTTTTTAAAACTCTTTCGGTCGGTTTATTACCCTCTGGAAGACGGATTACATTGTGTTTATTTACTGAATATATGGAAAAAAATTATTCGTGTCAGCTTTTATTTGAACAGATGGTTATTTCTGGTTTTGTTTTTTCCTTGTGATTTCCGTCGTGTATGCCAAAATGAGTTTTATAGCAGTTTTGTCCTGTACATAAACTACGGGTAACCTGGTACATTTTAATGAGTCTTTAAAATATTTTATTATGTTATAATAGGTACACATCAGGGTAATATCCTTCTTAGATTTCGCCTTGGATGTCTGCGACAAAATTCCCAGTTACATTTTACCCTGGTATTGTATATGTGTTTCCTATTTACATTCATATGTTATATACTATTAATGCATACAAGTAAGGTTACATTATAATGGATTTATTAGAGGAGAGTCTCTAATTGATTATTCATGGTAATGGGAATGGTCTTAATAAGTGCTTATCCCAAGAAAAACAAGTAAGGTTACATTATAATGGATTTATTAGAGGAGAGTCTCTAATTGATTATTCATGGTAATGGGAATGGTCTTAATAAGTGCTTATCCCAAGAAAAACAAGTAAGGTTACATTATAATGGATTTATTAGAGGAGAGTCTCTAATTGATTATTCATGGTAATGGGAATGGTCTTAATAAGTGCTTATCCCAAGAAAAACAAGTAAGGTTACATTATAATGGATTTATTAGAGGAGAGTCTCTAATTGATTATTCATGGTAATGGGAATGGTCTTAATTAGTGCTTATCCCAAGAAAAACAAGTAAGGTTACATTATAATGGATTTATTAGAGGAGAGTCTCTAATTGATTATTCATGGTAATGGGAATGGTCTTAATAAGTGCTTATCCCAAGAAAAACAAGTAAGGTTACATTATAATGGATTTATTAGAGGAGAGTCTCTAATTGATTATTCATGGTAATGGGAATGGTCTTTAATAAGTGCTTATCCCAAGAAAACAAGTAAGGTTACATTATAATGGATTTATTAGAGAGAGTCTCTAATTGATTATTCATGGTAATGGGAATGGTCTTAATAAGTGCTATCCCAAGAAAAACAAGTATTGACATTATAATGGATTTATTCAGAGGAGAGTCTCTTAATTGATTATTCATGGTAATGGAATGGTCTAATAAGTGCTTATCCCAAGAAAACAAGTAAGCAGCCACATTATAATGGATTTATTAGAGGAGAGTCTCTAATTGATTAATCATGGTAATGGGAATGGGTCTTTAATAAGTGTTTATCCCAAGAAAAACAAGTAAGGTTACATTATAATTGATTTATTAGAGGAGAGTCTCTAATTGATTATTCATGGTAATGGGAATGGTCTTAATAAGTGCTTATCCCAAGAAAAACAAGTAAGGTTACATTATAATGGATTTATTAGAGGAGAGTCTCTAATTGATTATTCATGGTAATGGGAATGGTCTTAATAAGTGCTTATCCCAAGAAAAACAAGTAAGGTTACATTATAATGGATTTATTAGAGGAGAGTCTCTAATTGATTATTCATGGTAATGGGAATGGTCTTAATAAGTGCTTATCCCAAGAAAAACAAGTAAGGTTACATTATAATGGATTTATTAGAGGAGAGTCTCTAATTGATTATTCATGGTAATGAACATCTTAATTAGTGCTTATCCCAAGAAAAACAAGTAAGGTTACATTATAATGGATTTATTAGAGGAGAGTCTCTAATTGATTATTCATGGTAATGGGAATGGTCTAATAAGTGCTTATCCCAAGAAAAACAAGTAATGTTACATTATAATGGATTTATTAGAGGAGAGTCTCTAATTGATTATTCATGGTAATGGGAATGGTCTTAATAAGTGCTTATCCCAAGAAAAACAAACCAAAAAAGGTATTTTTTAAAGGCGTCTAATATCTGTCAGAATGTATTTTTTCCGCGAATTTGGCAAGGAACTTGTACGATCATTTATTCAGTTGGCCACAGTAATCAGCGGAAGATGATAATAAAGTGGCCGTTTTCAAATATTCAATCCACTATTCATACATACCCTTGGTCTTAGAGCAATGCACGCCACTGGCATAAAGTAATACATGCCTATTAGCCTGTTTGTCGCATTCATTTCATATTACATTGCTTTGAAAAAACTTATTTCATTAAAAATTTTAATTCCAGATATTTGGATTTCATGTTAAAAAAATTGCTATTATACCGACGATCAGTTATTTACTCAATCAATTTTCAGGTCGCCTGTTTTTATTTCGTTGTGAATATTACCATGGCAATGAACAATTATCAAACTAGAAATTAACCACGGACACAACCACGGAAAAAATTTGAAATCTATGTATTTAAAAATATCTTTATGATATAAGTAATGGTACGGGTTAAGGTGTAGAAAAAATACCAATAGTAGAGTTGTAATAAATACTAAACTTCCATCTATAAAGATACTGTACACTATTGTAGTGAAGATTTAAACCTAAATACTCGTATATTAAGCTTGTGGATTTTACGGATGCCGCATGAACGGGAAACTAGTATTCAATAATTCCGATAGATGGCCGAATAATTTACTTTGTTATTATATCCAAAGATGGCGCTTTGACGAAACGAGGGAACGTTCAGAAAATATTGTAAAAATTCAATTTATCTTAGAGATTTTTTACCGTAACATTTTGTTATTTTATAAACATTGTATTTTCTCTATTCGCGGTTGAATCGAAGATTTTGCACTACAGCTACCCGCCAATAAACAGCAAAAAAACCGTACAAGCACACCTTTATACAACAAAAGTGTAATCAACCGGTAACAGATTTTTTTTAATAAATGATTGGTTCCATATGATGTAAAAAATGCAGTGGCCTTGAAAAAATAATATTGCCGTTTTCATATAATAAAGACATAAAAAAATATAAATCCAGATGTTCAAGTGGTCATAAGATTTGATAATGTTGATTTATAGACTTGTCTGTGCAGTCGATGCGTCGCTACTGTAGATATGAATAGAAAAAACTTTTTTTTTTTTCATTTCATTTCTCTCCTACGACATAAGAAGAGGTTTCTTTAAATTATTGACAGTCTCAATACATTTCTAAGGTTCTGATAGTTTAAACACACATGTCGCAAAATTTATTAAACACAATATCGCATCTCCTTCAACGAACATTTTCAACAAAAGTTTTTCTTTAAACGATGATTATACACAAAAGCCAAGACATTCTTTAAAACATCGATCATAAACATATTACAAGAAATCACATCAGAAATAATCTCCCTGTCCCGAGGAGCAATACGACAAAATATCAAAAGACACAATACGTTTTCTGGGACCGAAAATATATAATAAAATCCCCCCAGAAATAAACATTAAAACTTGTAAAACATCATACACGGTCCAATAATTAAATTTGGATTGGGTTGAGGGGAGTCGGAAAAATTGTTAAATAAAGTTACTTAAATTTGTTCGTACCTATTAACACGTAATTAATACTTGGTAGATAGATTGCAGAAAAACAGTAATTACAGAATACAAATTACACCACGCACAACTGGAACATTTGATTCCTCAGAACAGGCAATTTGCCTAGCTAGAAACTGATATCGATTTGACAAGATATCATTATTTTATTATTTTCAGTTATGTAGATACTGTCAATTGTTATTATTTATCACACAATATTATTTAGGTACTTATTGTGTTATTTGCTAAATTAATGTAACTATGTACTGTAATAAATAAATAAATAAAAATAAGTACCTACAACCGCCAACCAATTATGCAAGTTATCGGTAAATTAATTATTAATTAAAGCATATAATTGGATCCATGAACGCCAAATACATAAAATCCAACTAGACTTTAACGACTTCGGAATTCTTCCAGGATCAACTCTGCATCCTCGGTAATTAAAATTGTAACTGTCCATATCTTAATCTTGCATCGGAAATAACCTAACCTAAGTACCTAACCAACCTAACAAATTATTTACTGATTTATAAAAAAAAAATTCTAACCTACTTTAAATGTACATAGAGAACTCATTAGAAAAATCGAAATATTTTTTTAAATGAAAAACTGTAAAATTTTGTTGATGAATTATTTACCACTATTAGCATTTGAGGGGCAAGTAAAATTGGGTATAGTTGTAATCCTAGTCAGGGGTTGGATTTAATAACTGAATTGCTCAGTTTTCATCAAAGAAAATTGTTAGGAATGGACGTATTTATCCAGAAATGATGATTTTCTATGTCAGCTTTTTACGACTGGAATTTGTATTAGAGTTTTATTATTATTATTATTTATATCTGTTATTATATGTTAAAATACTGTTTTTCTGCATATTTCGCAAACAAAATCCGTAGATTGATAAAAGTCTCAAGCCTGAACTGCGTTCCGGTTCGCTTCGGTTAAATCCGAACACTGTTGCTCTATAATATTATAAAAATGCTGCCAATCTCAGTAAAAGCTAGCTATTAGATATTCGGTAGCAATTATTCCTTTCTGGTCGATACTGATTCTCAAACTGCCAGCACCCATTTAAAGGCAGTTAAATGTGCTAAGCTTTCATTGCAAAATAAACCTTAGTGCATCGCTGTTTGAAGTCTGCGAAAGCATTCACGTTGTCCACGTAGTCCCTCTTCCGACGTTTCGGTTTTGGAAGGCTAGCAGCAATTCGCTCGATAGTGCATTCAACTCGGGTCGAGTGCTTCCAACTCATACTTCCATTTGGACTTTTGTGAATTAATACGATTACATTTTGCAGACGAATCAATACTTAATTGGGAAACACTTCATAAAAACTACAACGATCGTACACTGTTCAATCTAATGCTGTTAGGAATGATGACGCCGAACCGAAATAAACCTGCATATTTCTAACATCTCTTGGTAATTTTTTAAAAATATGTGTATGTTTTTATCCTGAGGATGAAATAAACTAAGCTAAATATAAACCCAATTTTCCTAGTCGTCATATGTACTAGGTTAAATATAATAAATATTTTTATTAGTTCGAAAGAAATTTTACTGTAAAAGTAACTTGGGAAATATAGATAAAATAGGTAGATAGTGTAACTATAATGCAAAAAGTGTAAAAATAAAAGTTTTTTTTTTTTTAAAACCGAACATGTTTACGTAAAAGTTTGACAACTGCAGAAAACTTAATTCAAAGAAGTTTGTTTTATTGTATTTTTATATTACAATTCCAAGTGCACGATGCGCGTTACGATCATTCTCCGGGGCGACGAACACTGAAAACGAAACCATTGTAGTACTTACGTAGAGGAAAACGTATGTAGCACGGTCTGCTCTCTGCCGCAGTGTGCTACGGAGTCTACGCCAAATATACTCGTAGTACGGTGCCGGTGCCGGTGCCCTCCGCACTACATGCACCAGCCAGCCACCAGGCCTACACCTCTATATTCTACAGCTCTACGCCGTAGTACCCTCCTGCACTAGTACTGACCTATCCTGGGTTTTTGTGTTGGTTGTGGATGTTAGGGAAGGATTGATTGGCGATATTTTGGGGCACGAACAGAATTTTATACTTTAAAAATTCTGACAGCGGGATTGCCTCTATTCTTTAATTCTGTTATTCTCTAATATGTTAAATATTGAAAGTGGTTAAATATATTTGAAGATTTGTATTTTGTCACTTTATTTAGGTGTAATACTAAACTAGTTTCAGATGAAACGTTGCCTTATTTAGGGCAGCTAAAAAACAAAAACAAAATAATCTTTGGGTAATTTATAATTTATATAAGTTTTTTTTTACAAAACACCTCAAAAGCGCTGAATACTGAATTATTTTTTTTTTTTATTTATACGTATAAATTTTAATCAAAGCTTATCTTCATTATAATTATAATTATTGAACGAATACTAACAATCGTCAAGAATACGGTAATAATTTTAAAAAATCTGGACTACATGCAAAGGTTGTGTCATGTAATGCAGTTCATAGAGGCATTATAATACACAATAACATAAGAAATAAAGGAGATAATTCTACAGTATACAGCAAATAAAATGGAAAAAAATGAAAAAATAAAAAAGACAAAAAATGTAACATAATTAACCTGTGACCGAGACTCGGGAAATTTAACTTTATCCGGGCATAACGGATTAATCAACTCTGCCGTACCAATTAACTTACCCATAAATTAAATAAACCGTATTTAAAAATAAAGAGCAATAAAGTAAGGAAAATTAAAGACAACGGCAGTTGTAGACAGTAGACAGTAGACAGTAGACAGTAGACAGTAGACAGTAGACAGTAGACAGTAGACAGTAGACAGTAGACAGTAGACAGTAGACAGTAGACAGTAGACAGTAGACAGTAGACAGTAGACAGTAGACAGTAGACAGTAGACGTAGACAGTAGACATTAGACAGTAGACAGTAGACAGTAGACAGTAGACAGTAGACAGTAGACAGTAGACAGTAGACAGTAGACAGTAGACAGTAGACAGTAGACAGTAGACAGTAGACAGTAGAAAGTAGACAGTAGACAGTAGACAGTAGACAGTAGACAGTAGACAGTAGACAGTAGACAGTAGACAGTAGACAGTAGACAGTAGACAGTAGACAGTAGACAGTAGACAGTAGACAGTAGACAGTAGACAGTAGACAGTAGACAGTAGACAATAGACACGGAGATAATATTATATAAAGAGTAAGGATGGGTGATGAAAAGAAGGACCTATATTTTTAATTGATTATAAATTTTGGTATTTATTTATGTTATTGGGAGTTATCATTAAAACTTTGTTTTTCTTTGATAACAAAATGTACTATATTATTTACTAAAACTGTAATTATTTGTATTCAATTCATTGACCGAGAGACATTTTTTTTTCAGAGCAATAATTACATTCATTGAATTTAACTATAATTCCTGAAATCCGCCAAATTATGCTAATAAACCCATGTCTTTTACTACCGTCTATAAGTGCCTACTTCAGTAGGTGCAACATACACAACTTGTCTATTCCAAAGAAATGCAAAAAAAAAATCTCTGTGGAGGTAAGTCCTTTGTCGTCTGATTAATTGGCTAACACTATTACGGGAAATTCGTAATACTATTGTTCTGGTAACGATATAAACAAAGCACCAAATATAGCGACCCCAGTTCGCTGAAATATTCCATAGTCCAAACTCCATAAAACAGAAATATTTAAAATTATCTTATTTCACCAAACTGCGGTATAGAAATTAACTCTTATTATTAATAGTAAATGTTTAATCTCTTTAATACTAAGTATGAAATAAAATAAATTTTTTTTTTAAAAAAACATCTATCTTTAAATGTGAACAATGATCAACTACGTTAAAAGTCTAACATTAAAAGTTGTCATCTATGAAATGGGATGTGCTTATTTTATTACACTATTAAGTAACATTTAGTGCAGCTTTCGGATGCAGTATAATAACGCTTACCGCGTGATTTTCGGTCTAGCCAGGTACCGCAGTGCTTCCTGTATACTCACTAAGGGTAGAGTTCCAGGATTCGCAGCTCTCATGAGAACCAGAGAAGCAGGAATGAGAGAAAGGATATATAACTCCGGAAATGTCCTTATAGGAATCCTGTTAGAGTCTTGATTCCAGCATTAAAACGCAATGGAGAAAAATATTGGCCCCACCGATCTAAAACAGTGACAGAAAAATTGTTAAATTTTAAATTTATGATTAAGTTAACTTTAGATTTACATATTTATATATATGGTATTACTATATGTAGGACCAATCTTAGGATAAATTCTCCAATTCCCCGTATTTGTTGGTAGTTTAGCGCACAATTTCATAATATCGACATTCATCAAACACCATTTCAGAATGTCGAACCGAAGTAATACGTACGACCACAAATTGATGCACCAGTATAAAATGTATCCAGAGTATCTCCTGTCCCGATCCTATCTTCCTCTTCCTCTCCCCCCTTCCTTCTAATTTCATTTTTTTCTTTATCTTGTCCACTTAATAAATAAAACATTTGTATTTAACCACTGTTAGCACAAGAAACTTTGTTGGCTTACCTTTTGTTAAAATTCCTTTATATATATTCGTATTAAAAACTGTTTGTTCCTTACAAATAAATAAACATGTGTAAATACTCTCCATAGGATGTGTGGGGTTGCACTAATCTACCCACATCTTGGAATAAAAACTATTATTACTGATTTTTTTCTTTTTGTGATAAAATCCATTTTCAGGGAAATTTCCTAGTATATATAAAGGTGAATTGTAGGGTAGAAATTAATATTTCGTAATAATATTACCATATATGATTTTTATTAATTGTATACATGTCCATTTTTTTTAAGGAAAACTATTTCATTAAAGTAAATCCAATTGAAAATATAGAAATGAGAAGAAAGAAAAAAATGCGTTTCTGTTGTCCCTCAAAACGATATTATAATCGAACACAAACCGAGGGCTCTTATTGACACCAGAAGCAAAATTACATAAAAACCAAAACAGTTTTGGATATTGAAAGCCTTTCGCATGTCGCATTAACTGATAATTTTTCCATGGTGGTTTGAAAAAAAAAGTACCTCAAATTGAAAATAACTGCATAATGATTCCAGAAATTGGAACGAAAATTAATGTTTTCTTATAAATGTTAATGATAGTGATAGTTAAACAGAGAGCACTGAGAATGAATATTGTCCTATGGTTTATGATGTTTTGTTTTTATTTGCCTTTCCTAGTCTGACTCTTATATAATCATTTATAGTGAATGTATTTAAAAACATGCAGGTTTTCATTACATGTCGTATCTTCGTCAAATAATATTTGGGTACCTGCTATTTTTCCCATCTTTTTTTCGTACACAATAATTTTTCAAAGATTTTTTAAAATTATTATTTAGTTACTTAGTGACCGTATTGTATATTGTATAAGAGATAATCGTAGAAAATAATCACGATGTATGTTCACATTTCTTTTCAAATTAAAAATTGAAAGAATTACGGATTTCATTTTAGTTCCGAATGACAAATAAAAACCGTTTTTTTTTGTTATTTAGAAATATAACCTCAACGTTCTATGGGTCCTCTAGGACCAAGACCTAGCAAGAGATTTTGGTTTGAGAACTAAATCAAAGTTGTTAAATAAGGAGCCGGAAATATAAATCTCTCTCTTCTCCCTGTCGATGAGAAAGTAACTCGTGTGAACTACAGCACTGCCTCAAGTTTCAAGATGAAGCAACTTAGATTTCATGGCGGAAAAATCGATCTTTTAAAACCCATATAATAAATAATATTGAATATCATCAAATTATTATGCTTCATTGGACTATGAGACGACTGTCTATTTGTAATTGTTGCGGATGACGAACACCTCATACGTTATGTTTTAGATTAAGCTGAAGATTATATGACTAGGAAATTGATCTAAGTGTCTTAGAATGAACTAGATATGTACTGGGGGAGTCTGATGGAAAATGACCCTAAGTAGTTAACCAATGTCATTTTTTATTTCAATCTGATCTTTTTAACATCAGTGCATTTTTCGTATCGCTGGTACAACATCTTCAAATCTGTCAAAAGATATTCACTGTGAAACACGGCGCATGCTCCATATGCAATTATTACATTTGAGTAATAATAATAATAATCGGATGATTTTTATAGCGCCGTTTTTGTGGAAAATCACCTCAAGGGCGCTGTACAAATCTTACTTCCTATTCTTACATTATTCCTATATTACATTTATTACATTTTTTTTGGACAGGCTATCATTCACATTATTTATAGACCATATAAAGAGATGCAGTTAAATTATCAAAACTAAATACGGCTTGATCTAAGTTTTCATACATGTTAAATTGAGAAAAAAAAATGCTAACTGTATTTATTCCTTACGATATATTGCAAAACGCTAATACAAATGACAGGAGTTATGTGAAGTTGGGCGGCGGGTGAGGACGGGGGCCGGGGGAACTGATCCATATCCATATCCAATCTTCATTGTCTTTGTTGGTGACGCCCCTGGGCGGCCTGACGGGACGCTTGGTTTTGGTCTGCACGTACGCCAGGTAGCCCTTGTCGGCCGGCTTCAGGATCTAGCAAGAGCACACCAGCGTGTTGTCCATTTCTCGCCCCAGCCGGTGGTGTCCTTGTCGGGGTCGGACCACAGCAGGTCGCAGAGCAGCCTGGTCGGGCACGTCCGTGGGCCGCATGATGCACCGGATCTGCTCTGTTGACTGGAGGTCAGAACTCAGGTCGCCGTGACAGCAGAAGATCGTCTCGTCAAATGTCTTTTCCTATTGCGCCTTTCTCGGCAGCCACGAAATCTAATTTTACGGGTTGCGATTGTGGTACAACGTTCAAGGTTATACAACGATATCTTTGCAGCTATTAAATGGTCCAAAATAACACATTCACTATTAAGTTTGCGTTGTGTAGCCCGGTCGTAAACGATATTGTTTACAATCACCATAGTTCAAAGAATAACATTGTAAATCATCCCTTCACTTTGGACACTTCCCTAGGCTTTTAACGGGCAAAGGTTTTTTAACAAGCACATGTGGCGAACGCCTTCGACCGATGACCGATGGTTTTGGGTTAATTTAGAACAACGTGACAGATTTGAACTTAAAATGTTTGGGTTTTTATTTGATTTTTTATTATAAACTTGATTTAAGTCCGAAACGGCCACACTAAAATTATATGATTTTTATAAATGTAACCAATAAATTATTGCGGTTATTTTACGCTATTTTAACACCGAAAAAGTTAATAACTTAGCGATATTTCCCAGATAAACTGGAGCGCTTATAAAAAGCTGCCGGCTGCTACGAGAGCGCCAAAATACTAGGTACTAGTAGGTACTTCTCAGAGATAAAATATCTTGAAAAGAAAGTTATGCAAGCGAAGGATATTAATGGTTAATTGAATAGTGTCTATGGTAAATCTTATGTGACAGATGAACGGTGAACACGATTGTATAAACAACGAAGAGAATCCATTGAAGATGATGACCACCCAGGGTCTACAATATCGGTAGTGACAGGAGAAAACATCGAAAAAGTAAAGGAAATCGTGCTAGCAGACCGGAGAGTTTGTATTTAACAGATAGTCAATGATGGTCATCATTAGAACAGAAAGAGTTGGAGGTATTCGTCATAACCATTTATATATAAGAAAGGAGTGAGCGCATTGGGTGCCCAACATCCTGGGCACCCAATGCGCTCACTCCTTATTCTACTAACGCTATTCGGTCGACAGCGGCCATGGAAACTTCTCATATATCAGTTCTGTTCAAGGTGATGGATCGTGTGATCAACGATAAACTGCTCACATACCTCGAGAATAACAAAATTATTTACGACCGTCAATACAAATTCTAGCGGAACTGCTCATACTGTGATCTTCTTGCGTATGTGACGCATCTTTGGGGCGGTGACTGGAATGTTGCCATGGGACCCAAACAATTGCACTGAAGACCTTTGACTGGGTTCGGCACCGAGGACTTGTCAACAAATTGACTTCTTGCGGACTTCCCGTATCCTTGTTCACGTGGATTGCCGAATATTTGAGGTAGAGGTACATTCAGATGGACCTCTTTCTCCCATTTAATAAATGCTGGGATGTCAGCATTTAATAAATGCTGGCGTTCCACAAGGATCGATCCTGTCTCCGACTTTATTTTAATTACCCATCAATGACCTTTTGTCATGTGCGCAAATTCATTAGACAGTACATTCGATGCTTGCTTTTTGTTGGAGAAGGCCGAAAAGGTCATAGAAACTCCGACTGCCCGGAAGGCTTTGAAGCAGAGAATGGACGGTTACCTCAAGAGGATTTCCTCTTGGAATAAGAATAACCTGGTCGAAATTAATGTTTCAAAAACCCAATCACATCTGATTATGTCCAGAAGGGGTCCAAATGTAACCGATCGTTACACAACCATGCTGTCAATAAAAATAAACAAAGCAAATTAAGGAAATGCCTTTAACAACAGAAATAACAGAAACCAACTGGAATATAATTAAACATAATCTACGATGTACAGACTGGAAGAAACTACTATGTATTAACAATAAAATGAAGCTAAGTATTATTTCATAGAACTCATTCAGTATAACATTTTCTCTAATACCATAAAAACAAATAAAATAATAAACTGCAGACGAAAAAGCGATGAGTTACACAATAATCTTTAAAAAAATTCATATGATATGTACATGTTACGATACTGCAAAAGGTATATAAAGATCTGCAAAAAAGTTATTATCGATACTAAAGAAACCTACTATAAGAAAAAATGGATGGTTGTGAACAAAATCCTCAAAAAATGTGACAAATATTAATTGCTCTAAATCTACCAACGTTACATCAATTGACGAGCTGAATATAAACAAGGCCCCCACGTTACATATTGATAATCCTGGCCATTGACGGCCTCCATGGTCGGGGGGTAAGGCTCACGACTACGAATCCGAAGGTCGCGGATTCAAATCCCGGCGTGCGTAACTAATTTTTATTTAATTAATTTGTGTTGTTTCACAATTAATTCATTTAAAAATAATATATAGTATATTTGCGCACGTTCCAGAGTGGAAGATACTCTCAGTATCGCCCTGGTGAAAGACCACCATTCAGAAGTGAAACGTTGCTTGAAATGGCTTTTAGCTGTGTTTGGTGACCAGATCTGAATAGCCAGGTATTCCCCACCTTCCTCTTCCCCTTCTCCTTCCCCTCCCCAATACCTTCAGCCTCACAAAATTCCCCAATTGGGAATGCCATAGTCTCACTGGCTCCAGACGGTTGGGAGCAGTTGGTACTCTTGTGAGGTATTCATATTAAAAAAAAAAACGTCCTTGAATATATCAATATTTTTTTTACTAAACATAGGATCGAATTCAGCAAAGAAAACTACATAATGTGATGATGAAGCATTTCAAATAAATGAACCTCCTGAGCAAGGAAAGAAGCTCACAGCTGTAGAAATCAAAAACATAATTTCTTATCTAAAATCAAATGTATCTTTAGAGGATGATAAAATCACAAACAATGCAATAAAATACCTCTGTGAAGAACTTATCGTATCTCTAACATACGTAGTCAACCTGTCGATAACTAAAAGCGTATTCCCCACTGCTCTCAAAAAGGCTACCTTTATTCCAATTCTTAAAAAAAGGATGTAAAAATGACACAAAAATCTCTCGACCGATAAGCCTACTCAATACATTTTCAAAAGTATTGGAGAGAACACTAAAAAAAAACAACTTCTATATTAATATAAATTAATTGATAAACTAAAGTTCTTAAAAACTTAAGACAAGATTTTTGTGCATAGCGCAAAGGGTAACAATTATTTTTATAAACAATAACTATTAGCCTGAAACACTCATTAATAAATAAATTAATAAATATTTGACAAGTCAAAGCAATTTTCACCGATGAAATGTATACATAATTTGTCTCGACGCCATCTATTTGAGGGATTTAGCCGTTACAAGCCTTTCTCATACTAATAAAGTTGGTTGTTTACAGGTGAAAATATAATAAAAACAGTAATTATTGAATGAAACACTAGTATATATTGATTAACTTGGCGGGTTTGCGATAAGCCGACGTAGCTCAACGGTAGAGCATCTGACCGGACATCAGAAGGGTGCAGGTTCGAGTCCTGTCGGCGACATTTATCTTTGCTCGGAAAGGTTTTTTTCAATTTGGATGAGTGTTTCAGGCTAATAATTATTGTTTATAAAAGAAATCTTTATTAATAAGTTATTTCAGGAAAATATTATCAGAAACGCAGTATGGTTTTGGGGAGAACCTAGGGTACTGGTGATGCTATGGAAACAATTACAGATATGGTCATAAAAAGTTTAGACACTGGAAAAAATCATCGGCAGTCTTCATAGAGCTACAAAAGGCTTTAATACAATAGATCACAAAATCCTATTTCCAAAACTTACAAAAATTGATATGTGAAATACAACTACAAACTTGGTAAAAAGCTATATGGCGTACGCAGTTCGCTTAAATTCAGAATCGAAAAAATAAACCTCTCCTAATCAACTATGGTGTACCGCAAGGTAGCGTACCGGAATCCATAATATTTCTAATGTGTATCAATGATATCTGTAACCTACAAACGAGAGGAAAAATCATTAATTTTTGCTGACAACACAGTCATTTTATTCAATGAAAAGGATTGGAAAAATACCTACAAATAAGTGAAACATGGACTTGGTCTCGTTCAAAACTGGCTTAATAGAAACACTTAATGTCAATAAAACAAAATATCTGAAGTTTTCTATAATAGTCAGAGGACAGCGGACTGATGACTATATCCTCAAATTACATAAATGCCAAGGAATCTAACATAATCAAGGATTATCATGCCTCTATCCCACTATAACGCACTCAAAATCATCAAATATCTTGGTATTCACATTGATGAACTTCTGAGAGTGAAACTCACACATTGACGTCATTACAAAAAAACTCACCAAGTACATGAACTTCTTTAGAAACATCCGTAATATCCTCAACGTTTAAACTTTAAAAAGTTTATTATCCTTTGTGTCAATCACGAATAGAGTATGGGATAACTGGCTGGGGATCTGCCTTGGGTACTCACGCAGAACGACTCAATATAGTCCAAAAAGGAGTAATTAAGACAATTCTGAAAGTTCCGGTTAGAACTCCGTGGGACGAAATATTTAAAAACTTTCAAATTTTCAATATACAAAAACTTTACTCAAAAAATGGCTTATTTAAATATTAAAAATAGACATATGAATACTCCACTGCCGAACATAAATACTCAATCAGGGCAATAAGTCAAAATATACTGGTTATTCCCTAATTTAATGCATCTTTTGGACAGAGGAATATTACATTTTATTCTGTAAAACTATATAATGCCCGACAAAATCAGTAAAAAAAAAATAACACATATGAATATTTTTAAAACTAAAGTCAAAACATGGCTTAGAGAAATGAATAATGAACTTGAAACATTATAAAGACAATTTAAGACAACTGGATATTTAGTAAAAAAAGTGAGGAGGACTGTGAACACTGCGAATTTATACCGAGGTTATAAAAATATGCATTATACTTAGATACTCTCTATATGATGTGCTTTAATTTATTACTTACATCACATATTTATATAGAAACTAAAAATAAATCTATGCAGTGAGTAGGATAGGAAAAAAACTGCTAACAGGAAATTACGACACCGCCAAACTCATGACCTCGATCTTTTGTTTCATTGAGGGAGTTCTCAAGATAGTACACATACCAAAAAGGACAACTGGATAACTGAAGTCTACTACGCGATACCTATTGCCCAGCTGCGGGAAAACACAAAGCCGCAGAGAAAGGAAAATATGAGACACAGTGTAATGGTACTTCGGACAATGCACCTGGCAAACGGGGTAAGTTACGATGTGTGCTTTGAGGGAGACAGGGTTGAAATAAATTGTTCACCATGCCTACAGCGAAGATTTGACCCCGACTGAATTTAATTTATCTAGATTTTGAAAAAACCTTGCCAGGGGGAGATTTACTGATATAGATAATATGAAGACCGCTTTCGAAGCTGATTTTTGCAGAAAATTTGTGATTTTTATTGATCGGTTTTAATCAATTCAGAATTTCAGAATCAAATCAGCAATTTTAGGAATGCATTCCCGTTGAAGCAAGACGTTACATTGAAAAAAAAATTATATCGGTTTACGTTTACTACCCTGTGCTCATTTTCCATCAGACTCCTCTAGTATCTATAGATTGAAAGTAAAATATACCATTTACAATTTCACAAAGAATGCTTAGTTTTCTATTGATGTCCTTTCGCACTGGACAAGGCACGGCGGTTTTGGCGAATATCCACACACCTAAATAATAGCTAATGACAGTTTTAGGCATTTATCCTCGGCCTTATCTTATGCCACACTTACACCATAACGATATATTATTTAAACATCTTGACTCAATTTGTTGAATATCTTCCCCTCCCAGAGGATAGTTTTAAATCTTTCAAACATTTACATTAAGCCTTACATAGGTGTACTTAAACAACATGTTGAATTTAAACCAGTACACGTATATTTCGTACTTACGCGCACAATAATCGGTCTACTAATATTACCAAATTATTTAACATCCACGTGTGTTTTTCCTGCAAGCTGAAACTTTAAACGTAGTTCCCAGCCCGTCACGTGTGATGGTGTGGCGGTGCGATGGTAGGTTGGTGGGATGGCATGACACCGTGTTGCATGTGCAGGAAAATTGCATAATAATGATTGTTGGTGAATCCACCTAGCGCTGAGCAGTGACCTCGAGTAACCTTGCCCGCCACGCTCGAGAAACGCGGAAACCGACATTTCTTGGTACAATTAATCGTATTTTTAAAACATTTTACCTACTCGTATTCCTTTCACTGCATTTATATTCCCGTGCTAGTCTTGGAATAAAATAATGTTTCCTTTGTATTCATTATAATGACGTGTTTAATGCTCTCCTAGTGGTTTACTGATGTAATTGGGTGCATAGAAAAAACGTTTTAAATGGCAATTTGAGTTGCAAACTTCAATTAGGATAGGTAATTAGAAGTTACATACAATTTTTCCACATCAACCGATATAATTAGTACTGTTTTTCGTTGTTGACTGTTTGATCCACGTCGCATCGTCAATTTTCTACAACATATTTAAATTAATACTTTTTTATGATTGAAAATGATTTTTGAAGATTGTTTTGGCGTTAAAAAAAATATTTATATTATTTTTGTGCAACTAGTTCGAACATCATGGTGCATCAAACATGAATATATTTGAATGGAATAAAGTTATGATTTTTTTTCTGATTTCAAATACTTGTGTCCTGAATAAGGTTTATTATATGGGTACAATGCATTTAAAATGTTATCATGTTCATTATCATTATAATATTAATTTTAAAAATAATACAATAGTGGTTTTGAACATAAAAAGTCAAAACAAATAGAAAAGGTAATTTTAAACAAAAATATATTATTTGCTCGTTACTCCATTTGGAGAGATCATTTATATCTCTTTTGTTCTTTTCGTGGATTTCGTGTTGTGAATGTGATTTTTTTACGTCGTTAATCGTCGTTTCGTTTTGCATATATTCCTATACTTTGTCTCTTTCTAAAACTGTATTTTCAAAAGTACCGAATGATTTATTTGTTGTTTTGAAAATTATAGCCAAAATTTGTCCATGGAAATTTTCAACTTTAATGTAGCTGGTGGTTCAAGATGATTCAGAAAACCAACAAGAGTATGTTCTTACCATTTCATTAGCAGTCGGCTAAATCAGTCGGTCGGGAATGAATCAGTGTGGGAAATTAATATTACCAATCTTGAAGAGATAAGTTTTTATTGAAGAAATATGTAATAATAATAACGTGGTTATAGTATGCAAATTTTCAGGTACGGAATGGTACGGGAGGCTAGTTTTTATTCGAAGTTCTAATAGCAAGCTTTAATGTGAAATATGAAATACACGTGCTTCCAAAAAGATGCGGTTTTTAATTAAACGTGTATTTTTTTAGGTTTTTGTAATTATGATATGAATTAAGTAATTTTTTATTCATCCCTTTGACATAAACAAAATGTGCAGTAAAACAATTTCTCCATATTTCGGGATTTTTCTTGAATCTAAACATTAATTCCGTAGACTTTATCGTTTCCTTAATGCTTCATTTATCGAGTACCTTTATACGTATATTAAAAAAATATATATAGAGAAATGTAATGAAAAATATAAGTTCTTCAGAGTGTCGGGATTTTTTTTAAAATCTAAACCTCATCTTCTAGAGCTGATTTTTCTCTTAATACTTCGTTCATTTAGAACACGCGTATTTTTTTTTTTTGGTATGGACAGGTTTCTTAATAACAGACCATGTCTCTAAAAACGCCTATCGGCGCACTGTGCGTCGCCGCCTTGCGCTAAGTGTGGAAAATCCCAGGGAGAAACAAATTACAACGAAAAATCTGTATCTAATTCAAATTGGAATAATAAATAAAGAAATGCAAGTCAGATATAATAACTGCGACACGATATCGAGGAATGCGTGTTTCATCAAATTTTGTTCCAAATAACGCATTTCTGTTAGCAGTGGCGGCTCGTCACTTTTGAGTGAGCTAGAGTACTAAGATTGAAAAATACGATTTTATTCATGTTGTTTAAGCTGAAAATGATTTTTTTTTATACCTAATTTGCAAAGTTTATAAAGAAGGATTTTATGGTTTACTTTGTCAAATGCTTTTACAAAATCCGCATATATTGAATCGACTTGGGTTATTTATTCAAGTGCACATTATTATAAATCGTTAAAGTGGATCTGCCAAGCATAACACCGTCTTGATTAGGTACAATGATGTTACTAATGTACACAGATATTTTATCAAGTAAAAGTTTTTCAAACACTTTGGTGATTATGGAGAGGATACAAATGGGTCTGTAATTAGTGACATCGTGAATATCGCCCTTTTTGAATACAGGTGTCAAGTAACTTTATTTCCATAGATCTGGGAAGCAGCCAGTGTTTAGTGATGGGTTAAATATCTGACAAAGTTGCTTGGCTAATATTGAAATACAGTTAATTAGAGACGTTGGAGTAACCTTGTTGGGTCAAAAATAAAATCATTTTCAGCTAAAACAACATCAATAAAAACGTATTTTTAAATCTTAGCACTATAGCTCACTCAAAAGTCACAAGCCGCCACTGTCTGTTTGTCTAAAATTGCTTTCCTGATGTCAACTCCCTAAAGTGAGGTATTTTACGTCGATAGTCAGGTACTAGATTAACTAGTTACAATGAATTACATCAATTTAATGAAAGAGAATGTACCTATACAATTGTTTATTTTTGTCATTAAATTGCTTGTAATATTTATCTAAACTTTATGACGTAAGAACATAATATTTTTACTAATTAGGAAATAAATAATTCTACGGGTTCAATGATTGGAAGCAAATGGCGTAGGTTTAACCGTTGAAGGGTGATAATTAAGTCTACTTGTAATCCATCTCCGTCAACTCCCGCCTTACCCTATTTTTTTTTAAATCCTAAGATTCGCTGGACTAAGGATTCGTATCAAAATATTTTTTAAACCTTTTTTATCTCACCACAAACCATTGAACCCTCTGACGTCATAAAATTTACAGGGCTCTTTCTGCCTGGAATTTCTCGGTCAGCACTACTATTTTTGACTCGCAATGTCAAATTCACGATCAATTATTGAGATTTGAATCATCAATGTCGAAAAGTATGCATAGTCATTAAAAAATGAATATAAGATAGTTTTAAAAATTCGGGCGAGAATGGATACGTAGGTCTGAAAAGAAAATATTTTTAGTTCCAATGAGTTGGGTATTTTTTTTTTTATACTAAAAAATTGTTAACAATATAAAATCGTAAACCTATCATACAATCTTAGAATAAATTTTCCAAAAATAAAAAATTCTGCGCAAATTGGTGAAGACATTTAAAAATTAATTTCAATAAAAGGAGATTATATTGATAGACATATGATAAAAGGCTTGCACTTCCACAAGACGATCGAGTTCATTAACCCGTACAAAAAGTTTAATCGCCAGTTAAACCTAGCTTTCCGCTGCAAATGAATTTTGGCATGGTCTTTTTAAATATAGGCATGGTCGTCAGTGCTTTTGTATTAATAACAATCTACTTCTCCGTCCGCTGTTTCTAGGCGAGCTTCCTCTGCGATGTTCAAATCAAATTCACCGCCAGAGTTCAGCAGAGAGCGATGACTCCGAGGGGAAATAAAAAACGTACCCAATACTAAATACTAAAAATTGCCAAGTGAAATTAAAAAAGCTACTCGGTCGCTCTCACGAGTGGAATCACTTGCCATCGCGGAGTACTGTTATCCGACCGCTGAAGTAAGAGTAAGCCGTGAATTTCTGCTTAGTTCAATTAATTATAATGTTTTTTTTTTTATTATTTTTTGCAGTTTACTTTCTTCTGAACGAGTATTTTGTTTATCATCTTGAAATTTTACGTATTTTAACTACCCTTTAACAGAATTCAGTTCATATCTGAAATATTAGTTGAATATAAAAATTACCGTAAATATTAAAGTAGTATTTTATAATAATAATAATAATCGGATGATTTTTATAGCGCCGCTTTTGTGAGAAATCACCTCAGGGGCGCTGTACAAATATTACTTCCTATTCTTATATTATTCTTATATTACGTCTATTCTACGATTATTATTATTATTTTATTTTTTTTAACATTTATTTTCTCTTTTTGGACAGGCCATCATTACACATTATTTATAGACCATATAAAGAGATGAAGTTAAATTATCAAAACTAAATTTAATGTTAAATTGAAAAAAAAGAAGCAACTGTATTTATTCCTTACGATATATTGCAAGACGCTAATACAAATGATAGAGTGATTGTTTCCATTATATTCAAGAATGTATATTTATATAGTTGTATAGCTGTGTAGTAACGATACATGAAATGTAACTTACTTTGTGTGATTTTTTTTAAAAATATTTGTTTAGTATGAATTCGCTTATACCTAACTTGATCCTGGCATAATATTATCTAGCTTTTATAAAATTTAAAAAAAAAACTCCAAGTGATAATCCAGCTATTTACTACCCCGATGAAGCTTATATTTGAATGAAAACGGTAGGTTACAAATCGTGTCCTAGAAACAACAGAGTTGTATCTGACTCGGCAATGATATACGATATTGAACTGTAAAATAGTACTCTATAGAGTCCATTGAGACATTACGTTGCATTCAGATAGAATCTTGGTTTTACAAAGCGCGACATAGTGGAACATGCAAAATGATTGTTTTATCTGAAACGTTTTTTTTTTATTTGAGTGTGTATGAGCTTTTTGGACAATACGGCTGCATGTTTACTGTAAAGTCAAAAATTAATAACATTCTAGTTTAAAAAATGCCGTTTTGTGAAATAACGCCTCCGGGGCGCTAACCATTTCACAAAGGCATTTCAACCAATAATTAATGACTTTACCTATTTAAAAAAGCTTTTTCACACAACTTGAACCTGCGTTCTAATTTTAGAATAGTGATAGAAAGAATACGGAAAATTACCGTTTATTCAAATTAGCAACAATTCACCAGACGGTATTAATTTTGATGGGCCTATTTGATCGGTTCCTAAAACGTTTACAAGATAACAGAACATTTCTAGGTAACATAACACCGTGAGACTAAAATCTTCTCTTCGAAAATTCAATTATTTGAATACATTATTTTTTATAAACTTAAGTTTATTAAAATCAGTTTGAATACTATAATGTATCGTCTGTGAGGAGCTTCCCAAGTTTCATCACTTGGACCTTGTATCGTTAAAAGTCTTGGTGGAGATCGGAGTCAAAGGGTGGACTTTTTGTTGCTGCCAATATTACTTACTGTTGTTTGTGTATTCTTCAGTCATTTACATTGATTTGTTTAATGACTAATATATCGTTTGTGTTAATGGACTACCACGTATTCATGAGCATTCTGGATGATGTAATGTAAATTAATGAAGAAAATCAGTTTTACCTATAAATTAATATTAGGCTTCATTTCCCACGACACCTACCGTTATGATAGAAGTTCCAAAACTACCACCAAATCAAGAGGTGGTGGAATTTTAATATCTGTCTCCAAATCTATAACTTCGTAAAGACTGTAATGAATTCACAAAAATATCGAACAGCTGTTTGTTCTAATAAAGACGAGTCTAGATAAAGTTATTCTTGGATATGTATACATTCCACCTGGATCAGCTAAACAAATATATGAAAACTACACTGACGACGTCGAAGCCCTTAAACTAAAATATCCTGAAGCCAGACTGCTGCTAATCGGCGACTACAATATACCAAATATGGACTAACTCTCTCAAAGTAATTCAACTAATCATCCTTCTATATCTGCTAATGCTTGTGAAATTATCAATATGCCAAACTTCTTAGGTCTTAAACAAATTAATAATGTATCACCAATTATTAGACCTCGCATTTAGTAACGATATTTCAGTAAAAATATATAAATCTATAGATCCTCTTCTCCCTATCGATTGTCATCATCCTTCCTTAAACATAATCATCACGAATTATGACCTTCACACACACTATAATTCTGTTTGAACAATTCATGTAACTTTTAAAAAGCAGATTATCCACTGTTAATAAAATATCTAGAAAGTTCAGATTGGTCTTTTTAGACACTAACTCTAATGTTAACTTAATTTAGAATCATTTTACTCCATCATCAATACGGCTATCAATAAATTTGTACTCTCAACTCAAATCATATTATCAAAGTTCCCCAAATCGTTTAATCACGAATTAAAACCACCAATGAAAAAAAAACTTGAGACAAACATTATAAGGACAGCAACTCCATCTCGGATTATATTTTTTTTCATAAATATAGACTGTAAAAAACTTTCTAAAAAATTATATCACACATACATACTTAATACAAAAAATCTATTCCTTCTGATATAAAACACTTTTTCAAACACATCGATATACCAAGAAAAAATAAACCATGCCTACCAACATTCATGCATTTCGAGGGAAAAAGAAGCAGAGATACTGAAGAAATTGGCAACTTGTTTGCCGATTTTTTTAAAGTGTTCATGAAAATGACATTCCTAACGATCAAATTCCATCCTTTCATCCTAAGGAATCTGACCACATTCCTCCTCTACACTTGAACGTCTCTGATGTTATACGTAAAATAAATTCACTTGACGTAAAGAAAAAAGCCGGACCCAACAAGGTTGCTCCAAGTTCTCTAATTAACTGTGTTTCAATATTAGCCAAGCAACTTTGTCAGATATTTAACCCATCACTAAACACTGGCTGCTTCCCAGATCTATGGAAATAAAGTTACTTGACACCTGTATTCAAAGAGGGCGATATTCATGATGTCACTAATTACAGACCCATTTGTATCCTCTCCATAATCACCAAAGTGTTTGAAAAACTTTTACTTGATAGAATCTCTGTGTACATTAATAACATCATTGTACCTAATCAAGACGGTTTTATCCCGGGCAGATCCACTTTAACGATTTATAATAATGTGCACTTGAATAAATAACCCAAGTCGATCCAATATATGCAGACTTTGTAAAAGCATTTGACAAAGTTAACCATAAAATCCTTCTTTATAAACTTTGAAAATTAGGTATAGAGGGTAATTTATTAGACTGGATAAAGAGCTACCTTACCAATATAATTTTTTAAGTAACAATCAATTCTAACCTGTCATACAAATTCGTAGCAACAAGTGGTGTACCGCAAGGTTCACATTTAGGCCCAATATTTTTTTTTCTGTTTATTAATGATATTATAACTGTGTTTGATTACAATGTTATTGTGAGGCTCTTCGCCGACGATCTAAGACTCTTCAAACTAATAAAAAATATTGAATACTGTTTTCTAATTCAATTAAATTTAAATAAATTACAAGATTGGTGTGAACTTAAGAAACTTTTTTTAAACATTAGTAAATACCATACAATCAGATTTTTTTGAATTAATCTTCTTCTCAGCTTTCAATAAAAAATCAAAAATATTTATTTATTTCTCTTTTGTCAACGAAATTAATGATTGGCATTTTTTTCGATTTTAAATTTAATTTTCTTACACATATCGATTCAATAACTAATAAAGGTTTAAAAATGCTCGGCTTCATTCTTCGAAATGCCAGAGACTTCAGGAATATTTTAACAATAAAATTATTATACTCTTCCTTAGTTCCTAGTCAAGTCGAATATAATTCTTCTGTATAGTCTTCTATAAAATTCACTCCGATTTCATTGAAAAGGTTAAACATAAAAGATATGTTAACTATAAACTCGGATTACCTATTGAAACCATAAATTACAATTACTTAATGAAAGAACTAAAATTATTTAAACTCTGAGAGAACACTTGTTTCTGAAATTTTATTTTCAAAATTGTTAATTATTTTATAGGTAGACTTGATACAGTCGGCTTAATTAAATTTAATATTCTTACTAGAACTACTAGATCTAGAATTTTATTCAATTGAAACAATAAGTTCAGAGTCATTCAAAAATTCTCGCAGAAGGTAATGCATTTTCAGACATAGTAGATATGTTTAACTGCTCGGAATACAAATACAAACAGATGATTATTGCATACATCCTCAACAATTATTAAAATATCTGTCTAGAGTATATGTGAGGAGTGAATGTGAGGTGTGTTTTGAAGTTTCGCCTCTGTAGCTAATTATTTGGAATGGTACATACACTAACTATATTATTCTTGTATTTGTTGGTGAGACAAATGAATTTTTTAGTTGTTGTATTTTATGAAGGCTACCTATTCTATCTATGTACCTACTGAGATGTGTTTTACACCTCTGTGACAATGTATATAATTATTAATGCCTGAAAGCGACCCGAGAAGAAGAGGAATATGACTGGATTTTCACCCAATCAAAGTTTCTTTTTTTAAATATTTATTCGTTCATTTATAAGTTTTAGTAGAGAGTTAACATTTTTTTCGACTACCAAACTAGGCACATGCTCATATTATGGTAGTCGAAGTTTTTTGTATATTATAATGTTGTTGTATTTATTTCTTTACAACATGTAGGTATGTTGTAAAGAAATAAAAAAAATTGCATAACATAAATAGAAACAGAAATAGAAACAAAATAAAGTTGCATGTTGAAGGAAAATGCAAAAGTAAAGATTTAGTAAACATATAAGTAAAATCAAATAAAATAAGTTAAGAATAAAATCATAATTCATATACATATATTTTAGTTTTAAAAAAAGTATTATTAAATAAGTTGATGTATTAATAATAAGAGTAATTAATCTATTTTACAATGTAAGATTCTTTGAAATAATTTTCCTCCTCTTGCAAATATGATGGTACAAAGATTATCAGATTTCGATTTTCTAGTATGAGTACTCAGTGAGTTGAACATTTTATGAACAATATAAGAGAACTGTCGGAGAGCGAAGGCTGCTTTCGTTTGGGGAATTATGCATTTTAATGGTGATGAGTGGCGGGTGTAAATTTTTTTGTGTTTTGTTCATTAAATCGTTTTCCATATACACATGAGAATAGTGTTTGTGTATAGCTGTCGAATGTCTAAGTCATTAATCAATCTGTTCAGTAAAGACTAAGGTATACAACAAATAAAATAAGGTAGGTGCTCACATCTCATCTACTCAATACTCTACGTATTATGCATCTACTCAATACTCTACGTATTATGCATCTACTCAATACTCTACGTATTATGCATCTACTCAATAACATTTTATTTTCTTCCATGACAAAATGATGTCACACAAAAGCAAACGTCCAAACACACTATAGGCAAATCATTTAAATAGATTCTGGCTAGTGTAATGGTGTGCTACTGGGGGGTAAGAGGGGACTGCGGACGGGTGTTCCAAACTAACTTTCGAACCATTTTGAACCACTATCGGTATTCACAAATACATTCAAATGTGCGCTCTTTAAAATGATTTGCCTTTACCCACTACCAACACAACTGAAATATTTTTTGCTACTGTACTGAAACGATGACTAATCAGCTTACTCAAAACACACTATAGGCAAATCATTTAAATAGATTCTGGCTAGTGTAATGGTGTGCTACTGGGGGGTAAGAGGGGACTGCGGACGGGTGTTCCAAACTAACTTTCGAACCATTTTGAACCACTATCGGTATTCACAAATACATTCAAATGTGCGCTCTTTAAAATGATTTGCCTTTACCCACTACCAACACAACTGAAATATTTTTTCCTACTGTACTGAAACGATGACTAATCAGAGTATATTTTTTTCAGGTTTAAGCTGAATCGATAATAAGTGATAATTTTCACAGAATGGTAGAAGTGTTGATACGTCAAGCTCGTACGCTTCCTCTTGTGGAGCAGTGGTTTTGATTTCAACCGTTGAGGTCGGAGCATAACTGTACCTGAGAAGAAAGTGCGCACGTCGACGCCAAGAATGTTATACCTGTATTAAACAGAAAACTAGTGGACGCTTGGAACACATCAAAAACATAATTTAACAATAATTACTACTCGAAATTATTTCTAAATCATTTTTATTATTGAAATAATATGAAGTGAAAAATTGATGATATTTTCGTATTTATATTTTACACGGATAATCGGAAACACCGCCGTATCTCACGATGGAAATTATTCTGTATACTTTTGCGTAGACTGACAAATTCCCGGCATAAAAAGCTCTACAAATCATGACGACGGATCTCACCTTTCGAACGTTTTATCTACTTCAGCTCAGAAAATCATTTGTCTACTGTATTATTAAGATTACTATTATCACAACACTTTATTCCAATTTTATTTAATCATCAAACTTCATTGCATATAAAATATAAAATAATGAATAAACTTGCACAGTTGGTTAATAACCGTTCTCAAAGTACACTGTAGGTACATCGATGTTGTGCACGACTAAAATCACTTAAAATTGGTTAAGTTTCACCAACTGGTTTATATATTTATTTATTTAAGAACGGGGTAGGTCAATCTTCTCGCGATGAACTACAGAAAATCTTATGAAGGCATCATTTTTGAAGTGCGACAAGCCAACTGGGATTCAGCAGCAGCCAATCAAGTCACGTGCTGAAGAAGGTGGAGCGGCTATATCCGATGAGGGTCATCGTAAATCACATGCAATATTACATTCAACAAAAGCGTTGTATGTCCGTTGCTCTTTAATGAATAAAATTTTCAATAAATAGCTTTGGAAATATGTAGCACGCACTTTTTACCGTATTGTGCATACTCGATATCAAGTATGCACCAATAGTTTACAATTTATTAATATCTGTGTGTGTTGGATTTATTTTTATAATCAGTTATTACAGAGGGTTAGAAAATAATCGGTAAAATATTATTAAAAGAATGTGTTAACAATTTATTTCAATGATTTGTTTCTTTAAATGCATTCCATAAATCAATATATCCTACATGTTTTATTTTATTTTATTTATATTTAACGTGTTGAACGAAGGGAACAATGGAACTTAAAGAAGGTCTCTGTTATTACACATTCAAATATTTTAATTCTTGAATGAGTACCTCTTGAACGCAATTACTCCTACTAAACATACATTTCCTTTGGTGAGACACGTTAACTTTCTCACGTTTAAAATACCCGGTAACCGGTCAATTACATTTCGAGACAATCATTTCTGTAATCACCAAAATGTCACTTCCTGAAATTACATTACACGGTTTCAAATGACATGTTACCAAAATTACACAAGCCACATAGTTACAGTCTACATAATTATTTACAAATGGTGGATTACTGTTATGTAAACTGCTGGATACAAAGAAAACTCAGAGCGGTTATGCCCGCCATTTTGTGTGAAATGTCAAATGGTGATGGTTATCTAAGCTCGGCTATTTTACCAACGACAATTTCCCCTTCACCTTCACCATAGACAACGGTAAAGGTAAAATATCAAGCACTCTGAATCCAGAAGAAAGAGTGGTTCGGTAACAGTTAGACGAAACGATCAATTATGATAATTTATTTTTATGTGTTTTTCTTGCGATTAAATATTGGCTGTAACGTGTGTATTCTACCAGCCATAAGAGTTTACAGCTATATTTTTTGGCAATGACGAGTATTGAAAATATGAATAACGTTCTCATTTTAATACATTTTCATACCGATCTAGCGTTCTAGGAAACTATTGTTACAACACTTCTAGTATAAATAGTACAAAGGTTGTTCCGGATTGTGGCTTACAGAGAGAAGATTGCCCCGGTGATAGTTAACAGCCAATGAGATATGGCACCAGAAGAAGACAAAATTACAAAACCCAATAAAATATATCAATTCATCCAAATACTTTCAATGTAATGTAAGCTATAGAAGCAATGTCAGAAAGGAGTGTAATAAACCACCTCAGCTCCTTACCATTTCTTTTAAATTTAGTTCAATAGAACAATTAAAACATTACCAGCGATATTCTTTTTGGCGGAATCGAAAAATATTAAATGATTTTCTTGAGGCCTTTAGATTGCTGACGTAGGTGTTCATATTTGATTTGGATATTTTATTTGTAGGTAATACATACAAAACACCTTTTGTCTTTTGTGTTGGTATTTTGCCCACTTTACAAAAAATACGTAATATTTAGTACCTAATTATATATCTTGACAATTTTTGCAAAAAAATAATATAATGATTTTTAAATGTCACATGCTAAGTGAACTTGTTACAAGCTCTGCATGCGTATCGATGGTCGCACAGTTTCAGGGGACTCATACATAGGTACATAGTCCACCGGCAGAGGAAGTCAGCAGGCAATGGCAATAGCTACCACTGCCTACCTACTCGTGGAGCGCCTGTAGTGGCGTTACTCGTCTAACGGCCGTGGGCGATGCTAACCTTACGGTTTACGGTTTATTTCATTTTCGTTACGACATTTCTCTCCCGGGTACCGTTACATCGCAAAGTGTTCGCGCACACGACGACTAGGAAATATGCATATCATGTATCCCTTTTTTATTTGTATTTATACGGTATGGAACGGTTGTTGGTCAAATATTGAAATAGCTGTGAAGCTTTTTCAATGTTAAAACTTGTTAGAGACAAAGAGATTATATAACTCTCCTGTTTGTCCTTGAAGACATACTCAGTGATGTTTTAATAATTATCTAACGCAATATAAAGGTATCGATATAATTTGAAAAGGCTGACAAATCTCTGATGGGCCGTTTATATTGTATAAATAAGCAAAATAAATTTTAATCTTCAACTAACCCAATAAGTTTTGTTTTTAAATAAGTGAAACTGGGTGACATCCGTAAGGTCCATCGATATCCTCTACTCTACCGCGTTTTTAAATAACTGAAACTGGGTGACATCCGGAAGGTCCCATCGATATCCTCTACTCTACCGCGTTTTTAAATAACTGAAACTGGGTGACATCCGGAAGGTCCCATCGATATTCTCTACTCTACCGCGTTTTTAAAGAACTGAAACTGGGTGACATCCGTAAGGTCCATCGATATCCTCTACTCTACCGCGTTTTTAAATAAGTGAAATTGGGTGACATCCGGAAGGTCCATCGATATCCTCTACTCTACCGCGTTTTTAAATAAGTGAAACTGGGTGACATCCGGAAGGTCCATCGATATCCTCTACTCTACCGCGTTTTTAAATAAGTGATACTGGGTGACATCCGAAAGGTCCATCGATATCCTCTACTCTACCGCGTTTTTAAATAAGTGATACTGGGTGACATCCGAAAGGTCCATCGATATCCTCTACTCTACCGCGTTTTTAAATAAGTGAAACTGGGTGACATCCGGAAGGTCCATCGATATCCTTTACTCTACCGCGTTTTCAAATAAGTGAAACTGGGTGACATCCGGAAGGTCCCTTCATATCCTCTACTCTACCGCGTTTTTAAATAAGTGAAACTGGGTGACATCCGGAAGGTCCCTTCATATCCTCTACTCTACCGCGTTTTTAAATAAGTGAAACTGGGTGACATCCGGAAGGTCCCTTCATATCCTCTACTCTACCGCGTTTTTATAAGTGAAACTGGGTGACATCCGGAAGGTCCCTTCATATCCTCTGCTTCCCCACTGGGCAAGTTTTAACAAGTGAACTGTGATATCCGAAGGTCCCTTCATATCCTTACTCTACCGCGTTTTTAAATAAGTGAAACTGGGTGACATCCGGAAGGTCCCTTCATATCCTCTACTCTACCGCGTTTTTAAATAAGTGAAACTGGGTGACATCCGGAAGGTCCCTTCCGGAATATCCTCTACTCTACCGCGTTTTTAAATAAGTGAAACTGGGTGACATCCGGAAGGTCCCTTCATATCCTCTACTCTACCGCGTTTTTAAATAAGTGAAACTGGGTGACATCCGGAAGGTCCTTTCATATCCTCTACTCTACCGCGAGGACTTGAGGATATAAGATATTTATATATTCTGGTGAGTATATTATATATTATTTATAACTATATATTATTTATAACTATATGGTATTTACAAGTACCAAAAAATTGTATAAACTAAAAGAAATAATCAGAAAGAAACGTAAATAAACTGAAAAAATAAAATTTAAATAATAAATAAGAAATTCAAAAACGTAATTCGTTTCAAAAAATATTTAAATTGAGGTAGCACTTTCGATTTGAGATTAATAACTTTGGTCTTCAATTGAGTGTTAGAACTCTTCACACATAACTAAATAAAAACAGTTTGATTGTACTATAACCATTGTATAAACATTGTACGATATTATCACACAAAAAAATAAAAAAATAATATTTTGCATGCATTTCTTATGTACGAGGTGTGTTCAAAAGAAAAGGTTAATTTTGAATTTTCGCGGGCTGTGTACATTCGATTATCGATATTTTTTATTATGTTGGTACACATATGTTTATCATATTTTAGCATTATCAGCCATTTTGGATTAATGGTTTGTTTTTGACAACTGGAAAGGTTAGTCACGTTTTTGAGTGTTCTTCGATTTTTTACTTTTGAAAAAAGTGGATCAAAGAATATGTATTAAATTTTGAATTAAAAATTCAATAAAGCGCTCCAACGCACTTAAAATGTTGACTGTGGCATTCGGCGAGTCTACTTTGTCTCAAAAAAGTGTTTACTCGTATAAGTGGTACAAGCGCTTTACAGAAGGCCGAGAAGATGTTAATGACGATGAGCGTCCTGGAGTTGCAACCACGTCAACAAACGAAGAAAACATCGAAACAGTGAAGAAAATGGTTTTCGAAAATCGTCGAATCACTATTAGGGAAGTTGCACAGGATGTTGGCATATCAATCGACTCATGCCGTGTAATTTTCTCGGATGTTTTGGGCATGAAACGTGTGGCAGCAAAGTTTTTTCCAAAATTGCTAAATTTTGAGCAAAAGCAACTTCGCATTAGTATCGCTCAGGAGTTGTTAAATGACGTCAACGACGATCCAGATTTACTCAAAAGGGTCATAACTGGTGATGAAACGTGGGTATATAGTAATGGCGTCGAAACCGAGGCCCAATCATCCAATGGAAGCGGCCAGAAGAGCCAAGACCGAAAAAAGCACGCAAGTTCGATCAAATGTGAAGGTTTTGCTCACTGTTTTCTTCGATTACAATGGCGTGGTGCATCATGAGTTCTTGCCAACGGGTTGTAAGGTTAATAAGGAATACTACAAGGAAGTTATGCAACGTTTGCGTGAAGTAATACGGCTCAAACAATCGGAATTGTGAAAAAACAAATCATGGATTTTGCATCACGATAATGCACCAGCTCACACATCAATGCTTGTTCGTGATTATTTGGCCAAAAACAACACTGTAATCATGTCTCAACCACCGTATTCACCAGATTTGTCTCCCTGCGACTTTTTCCTATTCCCAAAACTGAAGAGACCAATGAAAGGAAAGCGTTTTGCCACAATTGATGAGATAAAGTCAGAATCAAAGAACGAGCTGATGGCCATACCGAAAAGCGCATTCCAGAAGTGCTTCGAGGATTGGAAGAAGCGCTGGCATAAGTGCATTATATCTGAGGAGGATTACTTTGAAGGGGAGAAAATGGATATTGATGAATAAATAAATACTTTCGAAAAAATTCGAAATTCACCTTTTCTTTTGAACACACCTCGTATGTAAAGAAGATCCAAAGTGGATCTCATTTTTTTTAAATACAATTAGTTTTAATTAAAAATACTTATTATTAAAAATAAAATAAACATTATTTCTCGTGTAAAGTTGCTAAAATGAACCTAATTGGTAATTTATTAATTAAGGTGGTGCAATATTAATTTATTATTTGGCCGCTTTTATTCATTACTAAGATCGGAATGCAACTTTTATTGAGAAAAAGTAAGGAATATTATTTTTTGTTCCAAATAATTAACTAAGTATTGCTCTAAAGGGAATAATAATTTAAAATATGCAATATAAAAAATAATTATTCCCAATAACGATTCCCAATGAATAACAAAATCACTTTTCACAAACACCAATTCTTTAATATAAAATATTACCATAAATAGAAGTAACACGTAAATCCGAACCACCGTGTTTATGAATCTAGGCGCTATTATAAGTAAACAACGTAATTGTATGGCAGCAAAACTTTCTTACGGCCTGAGCAGCCTACATTCTCCGGGCCGGGCGCTGCGGCCAGGTTCATCGAACTCTCGATCGCCGATCCCGGAGAGGCCACTCATCACCACTATACTCTAGCCGAGTCTCTCATACAGACTATATATACTACGCGCAATTTGCATATTGCTAACCCTTTTGAAACTGGAAATTTAATGTGTTATGGATAATGACCTTCAGTCGTATGAAATTTTATTTGGAGTAATATAATAAATATGATGGGTCACTTTAGTTTTCAAAGATTTCATCTGACGGCCTCCATGGTCGAGGGGTAAGACTCTCGACTACGAATCCGAAGGTCGCGGGTTCAAATCCCGGCGTGCGCAAGTAATTTTTATTTAATTAATTTGTGTTGTTTCACAATTAATTCATTTAAAAATAATATATAGTATATTTGCGCACGTTCCAGAGTGGAAGATACTCTCAGTATCGCTCTGGTGAAAAGACCACCATTCAGAATTTAAAAGTTGCTTGAAATGGCTTTTAGCCGTGTTTGGTGACCAGATCTGAATAGCCAGGTATTTCCCCACCTCCCCTTTCCACTTCCCCTTCTCCTTCCCCTCCCCAATACCTTCAGCCTCACAACATTCCCCAATTGGGATTGCCATAGACTCACTGGCTCCAGACGGTTGGGAGCAGTTGGGACTCTTGTGCGGTATTCATGTAAAAAAAAAAAAACTTACAAATATGTCATTTTCTTGTTATCCAGTGTTGTCAGATATAATTTGTAGAACTTTATTTTAATTAAAAATATGTATAATTATAATATTTATTATCAATTCGCTTTTTACTTTTCATTTGCTTTTTATTAGTGTATAATATATGAGTATCGATATGTCTTTGATGTCAAAAAACATATTTAATTACATAAGTCTATTAATGTCTGCATATTCCGCATCTTGATAAGGTAGAAAAAATTTAATTTTAAATAAAACATTTAGCAATTCCAACAGACATAACAGACTTTCGCAGATCCATGAGTATAAATACCTTGTTTTTTGGAGGGTTAATCAAAACTTTTTAACCTAATTGTATTTAAGGTGTGATCTCTTGATCATAATTTGATTATAATAGAGTATCTTTGTGCAATACAATAGAAGCACGCATTATTAATGCACAGGTGTATCCGGATTGCGCAAGAAAGGGAGATCTGGAGAAAATACCAAGTAAATACATTATTCCAAAAGGCTTCAACATATCCTCTCAGTAGTTCCTCGTATGAAACATAACCGAAACGTTTTCTACTTTGATACAAAAGACATTTCTGCAATATTGCAGAATGTATGTCATTGCGATACTTTCCAAATACACTGTACTTGATTCAGACGGCTACGGAGTTAAAATATCTTTAAAGCTACATAAATACTTTCCAAATACACAGTACTTGATTCAGACGGCTACGGAGTTAAAATATCTTTAAAGCTACATAATTACTTTCCAAATACACTGTACTTGATTCAGACGGCTACGGAGTTAAAATATCTTTAAAGCTACATAATTACTTTCCAAATACACTGTACTTGATTCAGACGGCTACGGAGTTAAAATATCTTTAAAGCTACATAATTACTTTCCAAATACACTGTACTTGATTCAGACGGCTACGGAGTTAAAATATCTTTAGAGCTACATAAGTACTTTCCAAATACACTGTACTTGATTCAGACGGCTACGGAGTTAAAATATCTTTAAAGCTACATAAATACTTTTCAAACACTGTACCTCTGATTCAGACGGCTAAGCTGAGTTAAATATCTTTAAAGTTGTTAAGCATTAAATACTTTCTTCCAAATGTTAACAGTACTTTGATTCAGACGGCTATTGAAAGTTAAAACATCTTTTAAAGCTACATAATTATTTTCCAAATGAAATAATTGTACTATCCAGACGGCTACGGAGCAAAACATCTTTAAAGCCATATAATTTCAAATTGTACTGATTCAGATTGTTATGTGGAAGCTGAAAATATCTTAAAGCTACATAATTACCTAAACACACTGTACTTGATTCAGACGGTTATTGAGTTAAAATATCTTTAAAGCTGCTATATACTTTTCAAATACACTGTAATTTGATCTCCAGACGGTTGCTGGAGTTGTATCTTAAATAATCATTTCTCCAACACTGTACTGATCTGACGCAGTTGAGCGCAAATATCTTTAAAGCTACATAATTACTTTCCAAATACACTGTACTTGATTCAGACGGCTACGGAGTTAAAATATCTTTAGAGCTACATAAGTACTTTCCAAATACACTGTACATGATTCAGACGGCTACGGAGTTAAAATATCTTTAAAGCTACATAAATACGGTTGAAAATTTTCTAAGCAGCCTGTACTGGTGAATAATCTCCGTTTTAGTAAAGCCTGAAAACAAAATATTCGTTTTTAACAAGTTTTTTTTATAAAGAATAATTTTTCCAAAAATATTATTATATCGAATTCCTAATAAAAAATATTATTATATCGTATTCCTGATAAAAAATATTATTATATCGAATTCCTAATAAAAAGTATTATTGTATCGAATTCCTAATAAAAAATATTATGTCGAATTCCTAATAAAAAATATTATGTCGAATTCCTAATAAAAAATATTATTATATCGAATTCCTAATAAAGAATATTATTATATCGAATTCCTAATAAAAAAATATTATTATATCGAATTCCTAATAAAAAATATTATTATATCGAATTCCTAATAAAAAATATTATTATATCGAATTCCTAATAAAAAGTATTATTGTATCGAATTCCTAATAAAATATATTATTATATCGAATTCCTAATAAAAAGTATTATTGTATCGAATTCCTAATAAAAAATATTATGTCGAATTCCTAATAAAAAATATTATTATATCGAATTCCTAATAAAGAATATTATTATATCGAATTCCTGATAAAAAAATATTATTATATCGAATTCCTAATAAAAAATATTATTACATCGAATTCCTAATAAAAAAGTGAAAAAATAAAAACGAACATAATTGTGATTTAAAAAGTTTAACAAGCACCTCAAAAAAATTATACTAAACCGAATTGAAAGCATTAAACCTATTACAAGCGTGTTCACTGACCAGCCCATCCAGTAATGCGTTTTCTCTTAGGAAACTTTTTTTTTTATAAATAAACTATTTGATAAGCTGCCATTATAGGGAACATTTTGCCAGTGTGCCTCCCGCGGATATTACAAAATCGTGCCCATGACCGCGAGTTACCTCTGGCAACCGCACGGCGATTAAAATACTGCAAGTGGCAAGTAAAATGTGAAATATTCGTAGAAAAATCCTGTTATCTCTCAATCCCACCTTGCAAACAATAGTACATTGTGGTAAAGTCAGGTATCATTACATACAGAACGTGTTTGATTTACGATCGACCGCTCGAGATAGAAAAAACTGTGACATTAAAGTGGTGGAGATAAAAACATCCCAGACACGATATAATGAGGTGATTGGACGAGAATCGAGATGCAGTATTGAAACAATAAACATGCCATTTTTATTACTCTCGTCGATTTTGACATCCACGGCTTTCGAGATGAATTTCAAAGATTTTACCTACACTAAATAGAACACCAGAAATATGATTCTGATTTCCGGATATAATTATAAATTATAACTACCTCGAAAAAGATCAGTAATCAAATGAACAATGGATGACATAGAATTTGAGGATTGGCGAAAGAGACTAACAATTGGATTTGTCGGTGTCTTAGAGGGGTTAAATTACTGTCACGCATCAAATGATGTAAATCAATCTGAACATAATAAATAAAAAGATTTCCTTAAGAAACATTAAAAGCTCTGTAAACAGATAACTTAAAAGAAGGGGGCGCCAGCTCACACGCTATAAAGTTGGGTGTACTTGATTTAGGACAAAAATAAAAAAATATATATTTTCTTATCTATGGAAAAAAATTATTGACAGCAGGTAACCTATTTCCAATTCTATGGTTTGACCAATACACGTAAACTGATGGACTTGTGGGAAATCACTAAGATGGCGAAACACTTGCGGGCGAAAGCGGGTAAACCTCAAAACGTAAGTTTAATACCATCGGAATCTCTGAGCGACACGCTGTGACGTAACGAAAGCTGAATTCTCAAAACGTCTTCCAGTAATAAAGGCACAACCGGGAACCTTTAATAATAATACTGTATAGCGCCGTTTTTGTGAAAAATCACCTCAAGGGCGCTGTTTTTAGAAAAAAATCTGACTGATGAATAAGATTTCTTATCTGGAAGAATTTATTTGAGTTTACTGAGGCTGTCATTTTTCATCTTTAAGACGTTATTCAGCCAAATTTATGTTTAGCTTAAACATCACCCCCCCCTTACGAGTATAATCGCTGTGTAAATATTACGTGGCCGCTAACTTAACTATACCAATGCTAAGCCGGCGAATAATAAACTGAAAGTAGTTTTTAGCTCTGTTCTGAAAAATAAATGACTTAACAATATTTTTGGAAACACGGACAAAAGAACAACCCAGCCTGGGAATCCTAAGATGCGACCGTATACCTTTGGTAAACCCATAATGCGGAAAATTTGCTTCAACAACGTGCTATGCATTAATGAGAAAAAAAAATCTAAATAATGATAATATTATTATGCAATTGGATAAACGTATTGTTTTTATAGAGATTTTTTTTAACATTTTTAAATTGTACATGGGCTTTGCATTTATTAAAATCAAATCAGAAATATCATCTATTTCAGACCGTCCATCATACGCTGTATGAAATATTTTAAATATAGAATATCCTCAAATAATTCTTTTTAATAGATTTTTTTTATGATGCCGAGAAGAAAATTTAATTTTCTTCATAAACACTAACATTAATGTTTTTTTAAAATGTGGATTTAAAAAATTAAGTTTATAAAAGAAGTACTGGGAAAGGATTTTTACCAATTTTTCTCCACTTGTAAAAATTATTTTAATATTTTGTAAAACATACGTAGGACGGTCAGAAAACGTCATATTTCTGATTTGATTTTCATAAATGATAAGCCAACGTAAATTTAAAAAATACCAACCGTTTGAAGAAATTATAAAAAAACATGTGTTTTAAAAAAAAATTGTAATTTTTGTAAAAAATCACATCAAGGACGCTGTACTTAATATGGTATGTTAGAACACTTTATGGGATTTGACTTTCAGATGTGCTCAAAGACAGTGGCTATTTCTGGAATTCGGTACCAATCTTGCATGTCGTGGCTCCATGCTGTAACTGCCATTTACAGTATGACTTTTTATAGTAGACACAAATGAGGGTGTTGAGATCATTAAAAAGCTTTTAAATAGCAATACCAAGATGGCTCATAGAAAGATGTATGTGTGTTTAAAAAATGAAAATGTTCCGAGTGGGTATTTTTTTACTTTAAACAAACGGTACTACATCATCGGTCTTCTACATTACATTTTATGACAGTTTTGTGTAAATTTCTATTTTATTATTGTAAGCGCTTTACAAGGGAGATAATTACATGCAGATGCGATTTTTTTGTGTTTTTGATATTTATTTATCGTAATAACCAAATATTTTACATTAGATAAATAAAAAACAGAATCAAATTCACAGATCAAAATTATACATAAGTAAAAAACATTAGAAAAACTAAATTATGATTCTATGGCTTGTTTCTTAAAAACGAAACTAGTTAAACTCGAATGCGAGAAATTTGAATGTGAAAATTCACACACAAATTGAATGGCTTCGCGTTACCATGGTAATGAAAAATTTAGTTCGACTTTGTAAAATATATGCATTTTATTGGCAAGCTATACATGCTTTTCAGTGCCTACCTAATTATCTTTCAGCTTGAAGGGAGTAGTTTATGCTTTCAACATAATTCGTACACGCTTTGCACTTGAAGTAAGTAAACTTAATGAGAGGAGTCACGATGCTGCCTTCAGCTAAAAGTTATACAGGCCTAATTTACCCACGTGTATTACAGTACTTCGGTTAACTTTTACATCAATTAATGTAATACGTCCTGAAAATTCAAAATGTAAGTTAAAAAAAAAATCCCATTTTGTTTGGGGTCCTTTAAAGGGTCGGAATAACATAAGAGCACGTATATTCTGTATCTGTTTGTAGATAATTAGATCGAGAATCTGAAGTAATATTTATACAGCGCCCTTGGGGTGAATTTTCACAAAAACGGCGATATGTAAATTATCCAATTATTATTATTATATATGAGACGACGTATCTATGAATGCAAGTAAAGTAAGAAGTGTATGTCGAGACAAAGTTTAAACTGCTTATCCCTGCGGAATATTGACTTAACGATTACTTAGTTTTAGTTACATGGTAAGTTATTTTAAACACAATAGTTACTTACGCTAAGTTCGGGGTTTAACTAGCACGTGCAAGTTTACATAAGTACCTACGTCTACAAATCAAATCTCAATCGATTTATCTGTTGATATTATTTATAGACAGTTTCATTCAACAGAAACTGTTCTTTTGCGGGTCATTTCAGATCTGATTCTTGGGATGGAAGCAGGCAAAGTAGGGTTAGTGTCCACCCTTGACATGAGTGCTGCATTCGATACGGTGGATCACAGTATTCGACTAAATGTGCTCGATACCGAATTTGACGTTCGGGGTGATGTACTACAATGGATGACATCTTACCTTTCTGGACGAATAAGCTCAGTAATTTTCAATAAACGTATTTCACCTGAATCTCCAATTGAATTTGGAGTTCCCCAAGGTTCCGTCCTATGTCTCATTCTCTTTATTTTGTATACAAATCATTTTGAACACCTCATTCACTCGGCTGGCTTTGAATCACAAGGCTATGCGGTTGATCTTATAATTTTCAAGTTTTGTTCTCCGAATGAAAAACACATCCTAAAAAATAAGGTAGTTGACTTTATTGACACAGTATCAAGTTGGATGTCTGTTAAAATACTCAAACTTAACCCTACCAAAACAGAGTTAATTTTTTTTAATATGAATATCGCACAAGAGTCCCAAACTGCTCCCAACCGTCTGGAGCCAGTGATACTATGGCATTCCCAATTGGGGAATGTTGTGAGGCTGAAGGTATTGGGGAGGGGAAGGAGAAGGGGGAGAGGAAGGTGGGAAAAAGGGGAAATACCAGGCTATTCAGATCTGGTCACCAAACACGGCTAAAAGCCATTTCAAGCAACGTTTCAATTCTGAATGGTGGTCTTTCACCAGGGCGATACTGAGAGTATTTTCCACTCTGGAACGTGTGCAAATATACTATATATTATTTTTAATTGAATTAATTGTGAAACAACATAAATTGATTAAATAAAAATTACTTGCGCACGCCGAGATTTGAACCCGCGACCTTCGGATTCGTAGTCGAGAGCCTTACCCCTCGACCATGGAGGCCGTCAATTTGGATATCTTCTCCTGGAAGGCAGGACTTTCTTGATTTCAGTCCGATTCAAATTTAGGGCACTGATATCATTCCTTTCAAAGAAATTAAATTTCTTGGTTTCACTATCGACGGTTGTCTATCTCTTGAGTCGCAAATCTCATAGGCTGTAAGTTCTGGCTTTTCCATCTTCGGCAGATAAAATCAATCAGTAGATGTCTTCCCTCTGATGCACCTAAAACACTAATAAATTATTTTATTGTCTCACGTTTGGACTACTGTAATAGTGCATATGCTGGTCTCCCCAGAAACAAATCAACAGGATCCAGTCTGTCTTCAATGCTGCGGCGAGAATGATATACGGTGAGCCTAAATATTGTCACATAACTCTACTTCTAAGGGATCGCCTTCATTGACTTCGATGCCCTGAAATAATTCAAGATTTGCTGAACAACCTTCAAAGCACTCCAGGGAAAGGCACCAGCCTATATATCTGAACTATGTATTAGATAAGACCCAGATGATAGACAGCTTTCTTTGAGGTCAGCAGATTTGAATGCTGCTAACCGATTAGTTGAACCCTCTAGGTTAAATAAACCCGTGTACTATGATCGCGCTTTTCGTATATCCGGCCCGGTCATCTGGAATAAGCTGCCCCCAAATATTGCTAACATCCATAATTTAGAAGAGTTCAAACGGGTTTTAAAAACAAAATTATTCAAAAAATCCTATCCGATGAAAAACATAATTTTTTTCTTTTAATCCTCCGTAGCTTATTTAGTTATTTCCTTTGTTATTTCCCCTTGTTATTTCATTTCCTTAGTATCCAGTGAAAAACCATGTACATAATGTCATATAATTTTCTCTTGGTCTGTTGTTATTTGTACCTACGTGATATTTGATTATTTACACCCTTAGCTTCTAAATTGTTATTTTATAATACCTGCTCATGAATATTGTTACGTAGCAAGATCAACTACAACATAATAATAGAATCTACACGTAAAATAGAAGTTGCTGGAACCTAATATCTGACACAGGGGTGACGCTTGCGTTGCAAGTAGCCTACGTGACTCAACACATGAGGGTCGGCCGGCACGTGGGCGATCATCACCAGCTTAGCACACTCAGATCCCGGCTTCCAAGCAGTAAGGTTGATACGACGTGCCCTTGGGCGCGCGGCCACCCGCTGCGTAGTTCTTGGCGTCATCTCCGCCATTTGCATCAGTACATTATAAACGCCTTGCTACCTCTGCATTGCACCTAAATATTAAAACCAGTGACCAGTGCCATAAATTGCGGCGACCTGTATACCAATGTACGTGTAAGGTAGAGAGTCCCTGGTCTGCACATTTTACCCTAACGGAATCGTGCCTGCTGCCGCCGACCGCCATGTAAGCTGAATTAATTCACCCTCTTGTATTGGGCTGCGGCCAACCATACGACATTGAGATAAGAGATGAGATGCTTTACCAGCTGAGCTAACCACGGTGGAACCTGAGATCAGCCTTGCTTCTGGCCTCAAGGTGAGTTAAGCTACCTTCTTTTCACCAGCACTCTTCTTCCCTTTCTTACCTTGTTACACTGTCGAGTTCATCTTTCCCCCCTTGTAACACTGGCAGCCAACTTGAGGCCCCATCCTCTCCTCCATCCTTACACTGTCTAGTCCTTCTCCCCTTTTTCCCTTGTTAGACTGGCGGCCAACTTGGGGCCCCATCCTCTCCTCCTTCCTTACACTGTCTAGTCCTTCTTCTCTTTTCCCCACTATTACAATATTTTATGTCATAGTTTTAATTTGCGTATATATATATATATTACAATAGATATACTATGTAGTATATCTGTTATTTTACAATTATATTAGGTTATAGAGCGCACTTGAGGTGAACCTTCACAAAACTGCGCTATACAAATTTACTCTTATTATTATTATTGCTAATATAATAATACTCTTCGGCTGAAAATTTGGACTGCAGATTGATGCAAGTAGGTACATGAATAGCACACGTGAGTAAGCGACCCCTCAGGAGGAAAGTGTAGGCCAACAGGTATTTGATGTCTCATCATGTAGGTGTTCAAGGGGAAGTGAGCTAGAGGCAGACCCGAGAAGAGTTAGTCTGAATACTTGAAAGATTGCACTAACATGAAAAGACCCGAGGGAGGAGTGGACAAGAAAGGCTATGAACAAATCCCATCCTGGGATGCAGCGCGGTTATTATGATGAATGCTGAATTTAGTGTGTTATTTATTTTAATATTGTATTTCTTTCCTAAGCTCGCTCCCTCAGGGTCCGATGTGGAACGAGCATTTCACGCACCACTCCAGAACCTGCGAAGAAAAGTAAAATTTGCTAAAATAATGTAACGGTTTGCAGCGCAATCCACTATGGGACTTTTCTGCGTAAAAGGCTCGGTCTTTATCGTATCGTGTGGGAGCGGACTAAGAGTTGATATTTAATTTTTAAAATCCATTTATTTCCAAATTCGTTGTCATTCTGATATTCGTACCATAATACAGCTATTATGGTTGCCATATAAAAAAAAAAAAAAAATAAAAAAAATTAAAAAAAAAAACAAAACAAAGCAAAATAAAGTTTTCCATATATGTACGTACATACATTTCCATAAACATATTTCTTTTTTTTAAATGAAAATCTGTGGGGGATTTCTCGACAAAAATAAGATAATAATATTTAAAAATTTCTATTTTTTAATTTTATTTTATTTTTTATTTTTTTTGATTCCGCTTAATTAAAAAAAAACATTCCATAATCTTTTAATTGATCATTGAGTTTTTTTTATTTTATTTTTCTAGACTATTCTATAAAAAAAAAATATATCCGGGTGCCTAAATAAGTAAGATAAACGAAAATATCAAAGATGCTATTCTGGGTGCATATTTCAATAATAATGTATTTGGAACTGTTTGCTGGAAGTTATTCTCAGATTTCGCAAGAAACTAGCCTCATGCAAGCTCACTGTTGCATAATGTAACTTTGTGTGGGAGTGTTTCAAGCACACAAAGCATTTCGCGGCGAAGTTCAGAGGACATGACTCAATAACAACAATGGCCCAACTCTACGCCTTACTGTTCGTTATATAACTGTTAAAGGAAATACGATTGTCTCACGGTATTAAACGCCTTCACAGTCATTTTCCTTAAGGCGAGTTTTAAAACTTCACAAAAACGGTATGGAAAAAATTACCATAGTGAAAAGGTAATCTAAAATCCTGAATGCAACAAAACTTTGACATGTAAATGGATTGATTCTTTTAGCTTAGTGGTTTGAAGCTAATCTGAGATTTCATCGTATTGCAGTGCAATCCTTTATTTTATGTTGTATATCATCTGACCATAAAGCAATGAGCCATTTGCATGCGGATTTATTCGGTTTTCTAAAATTCATCTAAATTTATTTATCCATCGAGTATATGGAAATGCTACAAAATAATTGTAACTAGGTTTCTATTTATGTTTGGATTAATAAATAACTTTGCTTTATTAAAAACTAGCTGAATTACCCGGCGTTGCCCGAGGTTATGAATGGTTGTATTACCCCTACACCTACCCTTCCCAGTAATTTTCCTCTTATTTTGAACGTCAAACGTACAAAATTTCATCAAGTAGTACCACAATTCTGCTTTAAGGGATGAAAAAGAGGGCTGGGTGTTATTTTCTAAATATCATTTAAACAGTAACCTTCCTCTGGTTTGGACTCTCAAGTGTGCAAAATTTCATTAAGCTCGGAATAAAACTGTAGGTTTGTTATACAGAACAAATACACACCACCCATCAAGCTCTGAATAGAACTGTAGATTTGTATACAAAACAAATACACACCACCCATCAAGCTCGGAATAAAACTGTAGATTTGTATACAAAACAAAAAAACACCACCCGCCCGGGACATTCTTGTTTACATAATAGAAGAAGAAGATAGTAATAATTAAAAAAAAAAAAAATATGACGTCTTCGGAACACTTTAAATTTACGAGATTATTTACATTTTTTTTTAATAAATCTAACAACCTATATATTCAGCTCATGACATCGATCTACATGAAAGTGACGAGATATATAAAAACATCACAAAATACATATATTTTTTTTAATAAATCTAATAATCTATATATTCAGCTCATGACATTGATCTACATGAAAGTGACGAGATATATAAAAACAATACAAAATACATATATTTTTTTAATAAATCTAACAATCTATATATTCAGCTCATGACATCGATCTACATGAAAGTGACGAGATATATGTGGCTCATTTAACGGCCACTTTTCGTTGGTTTGTAGCTTGTAGGCACCCTGTACAAGCACCAAAAGACGCCATGCTTCGAGAGACATACGGAATAACGGGCATGGGTGAACTGAACATGACTCATAATCGATTTATTAACGATCGGCTTACGGCGAAAAGGTGACTTAAACATTAAAAGTAGGTTAACTGGTTCTTCCTTGGAACTGTTCAATATATACGATCACGTGCATACTTTAAGGGATCGAGTGGAGGAAAATGGATGTGATTCAAGAAATGGAAAACTTGGAAACCGTTAAATTACATTTCGAATATTAAAAATATACTCAAAAATCATAACATCTTTCCCCATAAAAAAAAAACTTTATTATATTCTTCGTCTGGTTCACATTCCTATAGGAGGTTAGCCATGGAAGCCTTGAGATGTGGCGTCCTTCTCTGCTACGTCTACATCGAATCTTTTCCTGGATTTTCAGTTTGTTAATATTACATTATCAATCTCTGTTCAAGACATTGGCCAGTCGTCGCAAAATAAAACCAGCGCAAGATTGCTTACTTATATTTTTAAAACAAAAAGGGTCGACTTCACTTCAGATCTCTATAAAACATGACGTGAATGTTGAATATTTTTTTACTCCGTGGTTTTATTTTACTTTGTTGATGAGTTCAGGATCCCGTAATTCTTTTTTGAAAAGGGTTGACTTGAACTCATACCTCTAAAAAACTATCCAATTGCTCGATAATGTTTTCTTTACTCGGTGCCTTTATTTTGCTTGCATATGGTGGGTGGCAGGTGGGTTGGGGATCGCGGAAGGAGGTGGTAGATTGGCACGCCGCTATGACGTGGAGCGCCCGCAACAACGCGGTAGTAAATACAAGCGAGTTGCACAAGAAAAGTGTTACGAAACTGTGGCAATGAACTCCGCTGAACCTAGGCCGCGGTGGGCAGGGGGCGCTGGGGCACGGGCCGCTGGGGCAGAAGTGTCAAATCACAAATAAATTTAGCAACAAACAATAAGCTCTTGCTTGTGCAATGACAAGCTTGTTTTTCGCTATAAATAATTATGTCATTATGCGATTTGCAAGGGATGGGTAAGGAACCTTTTACTAGATTTACGTAACGCAATAACAGCTTTTCTTCACAGCATCACTAAACAGTGTAGGTACCTAAGTGTCGGAAATAATAATAATATTGCATATTTATTCCATTGATGAACAAAATATGAACATTTTTAAATAATTAATTCAACACATATTTTTAAGAGCCCGTTTAATGTTTGCAAAGAGAAAAATATTTATTAGGTACATATATTTAAAATGTTCGTAGTTTAATTAGAAAAATGACCCTTTCTGACCATCCTACGTACGTTCTATGGAATATTTTTAAATGGAGAATATTCCCTAAAAATACATTTAAGTAGGACGGTCAGAAAAAGCCATATTTCTGATTATTGGTAAATGGCCTTCGTAAATTTTAAAAAAAAGTATTAAGTATTATTATTTTTTTAATTATTGTTTTTTTCGAATTACTAACTAACTAACTAACTAACTAACCATCACGCCGTTTCCCCGCAGGGGTAGGCAGAGAGGACGGACCGCCAAACAACTCGATCTTGGCATACACTTCTTGCTTCATTCACATTCATACAACGCCTCATACATTCTCTTCTGTTATTCCGACTTCTGACATTTGATTCACTTTATCGTGCCATGTCTTCCTCGGGCGTCCCCGGCTTCTTCTTCCATTCACATTCGCGTCATATATTCTCCTTACACTCCTTTCTTCGTTCATTCGCTCTACCCAAACCATCTAAGCGTCCCTTTCTTAATCTTGCTCACTACGCTTACATTCTTTACGAATCTCAACATTTTTCAGTCGATTCACTCATTTCACTCATTTTTTGAATTGCGTAATAATATTAACCATATTTCGAATTAATGAATAATCCCTCCTCCCTTAAGCATAACATATTTTACTCGTCTGTGTATTGTGTGAAACCCCATTGTAATATTTAAACAAACATGCATGTGAAAAACTTGTGCATAGTTTATGTTAAAAATTGTGGGAAAAGGTAAGCCAAAATAAAAATATAAATAATATTTTATTACACGCTAAACTAAAAAATTGGTTTTTAGTTTTGCGTGTAGTAGACAAAATATTTAAGCTTTTAAAACTTATTAACTTCAATCACTGTTGTGGTATTTTTAACACCTTTTAATAATATATTGCGCAATAATCACAACTACCCAGAGCCAGCGGTATGTTATCTCGAAAATGGAAAAAAAGGCTGAAGGAAGTAGAAAGAGGAAGGAGATTGCGTAAAGGGTTTAGAAATACCCAACCAATCTGACCACTTAATATGACTATAGTCGTTTTAAACACCGTTTAGATTTTCAATGGTGGCATCTCACCACTAATTCAAATGTAGTGCTAATAGGTATACCACGTATGATTTTACCACAGTTTTTTGTTGTTGTTAGAAAACTATTAAAAAATAAATGAAAAATTAGTCACCTTATTTTTAACTCTGCGTCTGGATCCATACCATTCTGAAAGTGAAATATAATTATATATGAATTGTGGGATTATTAATTAATTCGAAATATGGTTAATATTATTCCCATTTCGAAAAATACAATGTTTTAAAAAATAAAAATACTAAACACGTTTTTTTTTTTAATTTACGAAGGCCATTTATCAAAATCAAATCGTATACGTATTTAAAAAAATGTTAACAATGTGAAAATAATTTTAAAAATTAGAAAATAATAATTGCAATCCTTTCAGTTTTTTTATAAACGTAACCAAAGTTTTGTAATCCGCAATTTAAAAAAAAACCTTATTGTCCATGAAAAAATGAAAATGAACATTTTTTCAAATTTCTAAAATTACAAGATTTATGTTATTGTTAACCAGTTGTATTCGTATGTAAAAATTTGACACTTTTATTATGTCAAAAGAATGATTTGTTTCCAAAATGTGATTGGCGAATTCAGAATAATTATTATTAGTTAAATACCTTAGGTGCTCCTTAATGAAATTTCTTGAAGTCTTTCCTATATAAAAAAATACATTCTTTATAAATTAATTTATAGACTAATCATTGAAGAAGATAATATTAACACATCCCAAATGAACCACGAAACCGAAAAAACAACAGAAATTAAAAAGATTTCAGTCGCATCTGGGACTCGAACCCAGGACCTCTACTTATCCGGGGTAACCGCTTAACCAACTTAGCTAATGAGACCAGTTCAATTTACGCCATTTACACCGATATCATACTTCATGTTCAAGATTTGTTAATATTATCCTCCATTTTTATAAATCCCAATAGCAGCCAATAATATCACCCTTATCCTTGTTATTTAAAATATAATTTTTTTAATGTATTAAAAGTATAAAAATCTGGTTGGATAGTATTTGAGATGTTTTTAACTAATAAATTTTAAGTATTATTATTTAAAAATAAAAAATTTCAACTGTTTAACATCAATTATTTGTGGGTAAACATAAGATTTAAAAACCTTTTTCTTAAACTGTGTGTATAAAATATTATCTATTATTTTAGTATTATAACCGTTGTTGATTGCAATCTGTTAATTTTAATTAATTTAATTATATTTAATTGTTTAATTTATTATATTAATAATGATGCCATAAAATCATTATACATCTTTCGAAGAAAGTCCCAGATGCGAATGAAATCTTTTTAGTTTCTGTCATTTTGTCCGGTTTCATCTTTCATTTAGATTATGTTAATATTATTTTCTTCAATGATTAAATATTACAATGAGGTTTTTAAACATCAATAAAAATAATTAATAATAAAAAAAATTTAAAAAAAGTATTTTTCAGAGAATATTCTCTATTTAAAAATATTCCATGTGAATTATATATGTTGTAGTAATTATCATACTATAATTACTACAGTATAGAAGGGACAATATGGGAAAACCTTTTACTCTTCTGAAAATTGTGCTCCAGCATCCAAAATACGTGCCTATCTACCCAAGAAAAAAGCTTTGAAAAAAATCTTTACTTTCATCTAAAATGTTCATACAAAATACATTTATATATTGATGCTGGGATTTACAGGTGTTCTCACTTACGCGATAACAAACCAGCTAGAAAAACTCAGGTAGGTTACATAATACATAAAATTACAAAGACTCACTCAAAAATACGTACTACAGAAAATTACAAAACATCACTCAAAGGATACCTGACACAAAATTCAAATAGAAGCAGGAGATACAAGAAACACAAGTGAAATATAATATAAGTAGCCCAATCATTGTTACATTTATTTTTAGTAAAAGCGGGACATTTTTTTTGAACCGTATAAATTATAGAAAAAAAATGAAAACTATGAATGTTTTTTTTTAAATGTTACGTTCAATTACCGAACATTTGTAACACAGATTTTGCTATAGTTTTATATTGTTTCATTATCACTTTGCGGTTTGTATAAAGTATCTAGGTATAAATAAAATTGATAAAACATTGTAGAATTTAATCATCTGCAATAGGAGAAAAAACGGTGGCAAGCTGAGCGACTGCCTTTCACAATTACCGAGAATAAACGACTCTTCCCGAGGCAACATAGGAAATTGCATTTCTCTGTTTGCTCTTGTAGGTAGTAGGTACTGTGTGCCAGTGTAACATAAGAACTAGATAAACTTGTCGTTCTGATAATAACGTAAACGTTAAAATTAAATTATTATTTTTACATTAAACCAAAATTAATTAGGCACGCCAAATTAACACTTATAATTTTTATCCATGAATCATGCTTCGGGTGAAAGAGCTTAGTCATTTTATTTCAAACAAAAAAATATACATGTTTATATATACGAGTATATATATATTTGATACAGAGAAATAATTTGTAGACATTGCACCATTTCATTCTTATAATATTTTTACTTTTCTATCTATATTAAATTTAAGGATGTACCCCCCCATAAAAATCTGTGTGTACGGGGGATTATTGTTATTTATTTCGTTAAGGCTCTGCAAAACAGAACTTCTATGGATATATTACAAATGTCCCTAAAAAACTGGAGGTCTTATGTTCTTAAAAATATATTTTTTTATTATTGAAGATAATCTCTAATCAGCAACGGGCTGAAAATGTAATTATATGAAATTCTCTCGATAGAAAAAAATCGTTAACTATAATCCGAAAAAAAAACAGGTTTGTTCTGTTATTTATGTCAACACCTGTCTCCTGTCATCTCGCTAGGTTCCACGTAGTCAGCTCGCCTTACTGTGATTGTGGGTCAGAGGATACTCTGACCCACAATCACAGTAAGTGTCCTATCAATGACCAATTTCGAAAGTTTATATATGAATTGGTAAAACTTAAAATTTAACTCTCTACCAGTATTCCCTACCTTCTAAATCTCAACACTCGTCAAATTTAAAATTTATTAGCAAAATATACTTATAAAAATGGCATAAAAATTTAAAGCATTGGGGATTAAAAACACATAAATTTATAAAATTAAGCTGTAAGTTATTTGCTTCAATTGTATTTACCCAAATATTATACCTTGCTTAAACTTAAAAGTAACTAACTTTAAGAACAAACTGTACTATGAAAAGATAATTGATTAAAAATGGCCAAGATCGCCATAAAATAACAAAAAATAAATAAATCATGCATCATTTCGGCGATGTTTGGAAATAACCGGATAAGTGCAAAGCGTAATTTTTTCTTTTTAAAGAAAGACAAATATTCCCGAGTTCATGAATAACCTAACAATATTTCAAAATCTCCTACTACCATCACAGTAAGCGAAGATGTTGCTTGTGTCGTGATGGAGGACATAGCTAACCAAAGAATTGAACTCACGCCGCCTATGTGGGACCTAGACGCGATGCCAACATAGACCACAGAACGTTCGAATATTCTCTCGAACACGCTTGAATATAATAATAATAATAATGGACGATTTATATAGCGCCGTTTTTGTGAAAAATCACCTCAAGGGCGCTGTACAAATACTACTTGCTAGGGTTTATCTTATTATGTACATATACAGAAAACATCCTTACCTGGTAGGGCACTCCAGATTAAAATGTTAAATTACAATGTTTTGGGCTGAGATGATATGACTTTGCACGTACAGGACACATATATTAGAAAACACTGCACATAGCATGATATTGAAGTTACTGTTTAAATCCTATTTGTCATTGATATTATATACATTAGAAGGTTATTGACAAAAGAAGAGTAGGTGCTTATTTGAAACATGTTTTTATTTGAGATTTTTTGATAATAATTATTTATATTTACGAATAATAAAATTATTTGTTTATTAGGAAACTGAACCATTCATGGATATGACTGTCCGAAGAGATGAGTTTTGAGTTTTGATTATATGCCCTAATATACCGCTTCGAGTATATGATAAAATCTTTTTTCATGTTTTGACCAAACTAGCCGTTACGATTGTTCAAATATAATCACATGATTGTGGTATTTAGGGCGCGTTCAAATTAAATGCAAATATCAGGGTTTTACTATTCGAAAATCAAAGCATCTGTAGCCGTATTTTTACACTTAGCAGAAGGTAACCAAAAATACAGTTATTAAGTTATTCCCAAATACCACCGATTTAAATTTATAAATTTACTCTAAAACCCAATCAAAGGTGATGAAGTTTGAGAAAGCCTCAGTTGGACAACATCCCTTCTAAAAAAACGCCGTTTTGCTGGTCATTTAATTTGCTTACACAGTACACTTAATTAAATAGTTTGCAGTGAGAACGTATTATGGCGCTCTAATTGTTCAATATGATTACTGAACGTTTATAACGAATGGTGTAGTATCACGGGACAGTGTCATAGAGATATTGGTATCATAATTAATTTGTTTAGTAATCCGGAACAGGGGTAAAACCCATGTTATTAGATGCAAATATGCAAAATTCTGGGGTTTTCAACAATACTAGTAGGTTATTATTAATGTGATTACCGTAATTACATGATATTCGTATAATATATTTCTTGGTCTGATAATAATCAAACCCCAGAAAATTGATCGAAATATATATATTTAATGATGTGCATATCATTGTATCGGTTTAACTAATACAATATTTGGAAGAACAGTATATCATTGTATCGGTTTAACTAATACAATATTTGGAAGAACAGTATATCATTGTATCGGTTTAACTAATACAATATTTGGAAGAACAGTATATCATTGTATCGGTTTAACTAATACAATATTTGGAAGAACAGTATATCATTGTATCGGTTTAACTAATACAATATTTGGAAGAACAGTATATCATTGTTTCGGTTTAACTAATACAATATTTGGAAGAACAGTATAAGATGATATTTTAGAGTATAATTATTCAATTTTTACATATTTCTTCTAAAATATTCGCTTATTTTTAGTAAATTTCTACAAGTATTATAAAAAAAAAATATTAAGACGAGTTCTACAGTACATGCACAACTTAAGGTAATTTCCTTCACTTAATTTATGTTTTAGCTTGAGTTAAGTCACATCATCGCGTGTTCTAATATATGTACAAACTTATTTTATATAATTATATGAACAATTGACTTTGGGCACCATATATGTATATATACATATTTATTTTTTTTTTAATTTAGGGTTATTGAAATACAAACATAATAATAATGATTGTGGGAGATTCGTTTTCTTGTTTATTTTTTTTTAATAATTCCATTTCATTTATTTCTTTCAGAATTTTATTATAAACGAGTTTATCCAAAAGAAAAGGTGAATTTGGAATTTTTTCGAAAAGTATTTATTTATTCATCAATATCCATTTTCTCCCCTTCAAAGTAATCCTTCTCAGATATAATGCACTTATGCTAGCGTTTCTTCCAATCCTCGAAGCACTTCTGGAATGCGCTTTTCGGTATGGCCATCAGCTCGTTCTTCGATTCTGACTTTATCTCATCAATTGTGGCAAAACGCTTTCCTTTCATTGGTCTCTTCAGTTTCGGGAATAGGAAAAAGTCGCAGGGAGACAAATCTGGTGAATACGGTGGTTGAGGCATGATTACGGTGTTGTTTTTGGCCAAATAATCATGAACAAGCATTGATGTGTGAGCTGGTGCATTATCGTGATGCAAAATCCATGATTTGTTTTTCCACAATTCCGATCGTTTGAGCCGTATTTCTTCACGCAAACGTTGCATAACTTCCTTGTAGTATTCCTTATTAACCTTACAACCCGTTGGCAAGAACTCATGATGCACCACGCCATTGTAATCGAAGAAAACAGTGAGCAAAACCTTCATATTTGATCGAACTTGGCGTGCTTTTTTCGGTCTTGACTCTTCTGGCCGCTTCCATTGGGATGATTGGGCCTCGGTTTCGACGTCATTACTATATACCCACGTTTCATCACCAGTTATGACCCTTTTGAGTAAATCTGGATCGTCGTTGACGTCATTTAACAACTCCTGAGCGATACTAATGCGAAGTTGCTTTTGCTCAAAATTTAGCAATTTCGGAACAGTAGTTAGTTAACAGTAGTTAGACGGCGTGGTAAATGATATATTTCTGTGTTTGATTTTTCCCCGTTGACAATCTAATTAGTTTTGCATTTCTCGTCCCGTACCCTTGTATCTTATAATTGTATATTATTTTTCTTTTCAATTCCTTAGACAACGTCTCTGAGTTAATTTTATTAATAAAAAATATATATTTATTGACTTATATAGTTTGTTTACCGGAATAAAATTTTGTTTCTTTAACATATAATCTCTTACCGTGTGAACATTTTGCGCTTAAGTATTATTGGCATTGTTTTATTGTGCAACTTCCCGTACAGTGATTTTCCCACGAAAACGGCACTATGGAAGTAATCCAATCATTACTTTATTATTATTATTACTCGTTGATTACTACTACAAAAAATTCAAATTCATAACATCGGCACCTTTTAATACAATTTTTTTTGTTAAATCACTTTTTTAATAAATTAATATCTACTCGTACATATTTGGATACCAATGATTCCTCGGTTAGAAATACGTTATATCCTGACGAAAGTACCATTGGTTTCAAAACACGCAAATGTGTTTTATTTTTAAATAGTGGCGTTTTTAATAGTAAATGATGCGGATGGTAAAAAATTTGCCTGGAAACTTTTTTAGAAAGGTCCGGGTCCAATAACAAGCTCTGCTGCGAATTATGGGAATTTGACTAACGAAAATGATTTAGGATAATATTTGTCGCTATCAACTTGCTTGAAACGTGCTTTCCCAACTTAGTTTCCTCAATTATTGGTCGAAATAACCAAAGACAAATTATTAAAAAAAAACTTTTCCTAACCTGATTTTCCAAGGCACAATTTAAATATTGAATATCAATAAGTGTCAGTAATCATTAATAAATTATATTTATCTTTGAAGAGGGCTTTTTTACATTTTGAAATATTAACAAGGATCTATTGTTAATAATCGTTTTATTTTATCTCTCGCCAAACAAAATTATTGACATAAAAATCATCTTATGTCATACATATTTTTCTAAACGGAGTTGGTTATTGCTAATTACGTCGGGTAAAAAGTTTACAATTCAGTTTAGCCAAATTGAAAAAGAGCGATAGAAAATAATGTTACGCATTGTATTGTAATTGTACAAAGGTCTGGTAGCATGTCATATCACGATTTTGTAGTTTTTCCATCGATGGACGAGTAAAGGAATTGCTCTTTCGATATTACCAAGCTAACACAGAATAATGTATCAGAAGAATGAAGAAATTCAAATGACGACCGATTGGAGGAAAGAAACAATTTAAGCAATATTAAAAAAACTGTTGAGTTCTGACCATGAGCACTTCGAAGTCACCTTACCAACTTCTTGTGACATATTTTTACACCTGAAAGTGATACGTTAAACCTGCTCTTCGCTAGATAAACATGCAATATTGGCATACTAAAGTACCCAAAACATTAAGTTTTAGGTATAGGGGTGGAGTGTGTACCGAAAACTGTAATGTTTTTGTAATATCCGATTAGCTCCGGTGTAATTAATTAGTTGGTTGCGAATGTGGAAGATCTCCTTAGAAGTTCTGTTTCTCTAAAAACATCCTATCTCCTTTTAGGTTTTGCTGATGAAAAGTCATGTTAACAATGTCATTGTTTTATTTTAAAATTATAATGTCACATCACAAAGTTACCACTTCGTATAAAAATACATTATCTTACAGTTTGCAATTTGGTGAGAGCCATCCTTCCTAACTTCTCTCAATGCTTAGTAAACCGACTAGTTTTGGCATTTTTACATATACTAACTTGAAAGCATCTACTTCAATACGATCTCTTATTTTGCATGGTGTTTCAGCCTACAGAGCAGTTAGTAATCGGCACAAGGACCTCCCCCCTGAAGTCTAGCCTCGGTATTGAGTTCCACGCTTCCCTTCTGCGTTCTCTCTGCAATCAGGTTTAGCGGCACCTCATCCTCTTATCACGGGTTGGTTGGTTGGCGAACTTTTGCCGCGGGAAGGAAAGTGACCGATAAGTGGGCCGCGCCGGTCATCGTGCTAGATTTCTCGGCGGCCATGTTTGCTTATGCAATTAGGCGCGTCGCGTAGAACCGCGCCGGTGGAAGTCCGACGGATGTGACGGGAAATCGGCGATGGAGAGGTAGTAGGAAGGCAAGAGAGGTGGTATTAAGATAAGGGAGGTGGTTGGAAGAGATGGGCGCTCGGAATAAGTGGTAAAAAGATGAATGATGAACGAGATCAATAATATCAGCACGTAAAGCAGCGTCACGGAGGATTCCTGATGACCGCGTCCACGTAAGTAAAATTGCGACTCACGATTCTCCGATGATTAAGAATTACTGTAACATCACCATATGTATACACTGTTTATTAATTAGTGTTTGGTTAAAAACGTCTGCTCTATCGTGACCACTACTTATTACGTATACCAACGCAATGTATTAATTAATGTATGCTAGGTGGGTAATAGGTTAATACAAACATTCCTTAAATAATTATTAATGTTCCGGTATGCTAGGTGGGTAATAGGTTAATACGTACATTCCTCATATATTAATTAATGTATGCTAGGTGGGTAATAGGTTAATACGTACATTCCTTATATATTAATTAATGTATGCTAGGTGGGTAATGGGTTAATACGGATATTCCTTATATATTAATTAATGTATGCTAGGTGGGTAATAGGTTAATACGTATATTCCTTATATGTTACTTAATATATGCTAGGTGGGTATATATTGGGTTTTGAGACCTGTGTAGTTATATATACCACCAGCAACTGTTTACCTATTGCAGAATGAAACTTGCTCTAAATTGCTTCCGTTAGATTCCGTGATTGGCGTCGTCACCCATCTCTGCGTAAGTTGCATATATCGTTATGCAGCAGAATTCAGCTGGGTTTTGAGACCTGCGTGGTTCCCGCGGTAACCAATAAATGACTTGATTCGTCAACCATTATCTGTCCTACTTCAGGTGTATATATTCCAGGTATCAACTAATCGGAAAAGAAGGGAATGGCATATGAATATATTGGACATTATTATCTCTGAAATTATTAAAAAACAAGTTCATTTTCATGTTTTCAAAATTTACTTAAAGTGCGATTTCGGAACCCAACGAATAGTTGAAACAATAAATAAAAACGCTTAAAAATAAATACGTTACAATGTTTCTAATACCCATCACATACATTTAATTCTGTTTTCACATGGGGAAACGTTCCAGAGAATACCGTATGAAAAAAAATAACATTAAACCCTTTCAATACGTTTTGAATTGAAAAACGGGAAAATTCTAATAAGACATTGTATTACGTAATTCATTGTATTACGTTTTATTGACCGTCGTATATAAAAACCATTTAAAACAGAACGTTTAAAACATAAATGGTTATATATTATTTCTATTACGTTTTATTGACCGTCGTATATAAAAACCATTTAAAACAGAACGTTTAAAAACATAAATGGTTATATATTATTTCTATTACGTTTTATTGACCGTCGTATATAAAAACCATTTAAAACAGAACGTTTAAAACATAAATGGTTATATATTATTCCTATTACGTTTTATTGACCGTCGTATATAAAAACCATTTAAAACAGAACGTTTAAAAAATAAATGGTTATATATTATTTCTATTACGTTTTATTGACCGTCGTATATAAAAACCATTTAAAACAGAACGTTTAAAAACATAAATGGTTACATATTATTTCTATTACGTTTTATTGACCGTCGTATATAAAAACCATTTAAAACAGAACGTTTAAAACATAAATGGTTATATATTATTTCTATTACGTTTTATTGACCGTCGTATATAAAATTTTCCAAGTAAGAAAATAGTATCGGGCAGGAAAAATATTATGGCAACTCCAACAAATATCTTAATTTACAGTAATTTATTATGTTTTGGAAATATAAATATTATGTAAAAGAAGCAAACAAAAGCAACTAAAAACTTGAATATGTGCCAAAAAACTCCTCACCGCCTTTTAGAAACGTCTCCATTTCTGCCAATCTCTTACTGTCTCCCTCCAGTTCCATATAACTAAGATTGTGCCTCCACGCCGTCCACGAAAGCACAAGTTTAGACCTTCTATCACTCGGTGGTCGTTCATGTTCCATCCTTGCTGCATGTCCAAAATGTCTACAAGCCATTCCAGACATTCACGACGACTCTTCGAATAGTTAATAAAGCTCGTAGTTGTGCCTCATTCGCCCGACGATAATTTCTTTGAGTGATTCCAAGATCCACAACTGCGCGGCTTGTTTCATAAAAAAAATAATTTTAGATTTGAGTCCAAAATACTCACCTAAACCCAATTATCTTTGTTTTCATCAAAAAATTTAGTAAATGTCTAGTACGGATTTGAATTAATTTATTTACTTTTATTTTACATAGAAATATAGGCCATTAAAGAAATTGATTTTTCGCGATTTTAGAGGCATTTTTAACAATTATTTGGGGGCTAACGGTGATTTAAAAAAAAGTTTTACCCCGTCTACTTTGAAAATATAATGAATTATATATTTTTTTTTAAATATTAAAATAAGCATTATGGTGGACTTCAAATTAAATTAAAAGCGACGAATTTACGATGGAACACAAATTTAAAATATCGACCCAAAAAAAACTTATTTTTTAGAAATGTTTTGTTTTTGTATTTTTATTTACATAATATTATTTATTTCGCAAATATGATATTTAAAAAAATATTTATAGTAAGCCAGCAAATAATTTTCTAATTTACCTTTAAAATTATGAAAATTGATATTTTTTTCATGGCATATACTTAAATACGTAATAAAATACGTCTCATTCATACTAGATATTTACTAAACCTTTAATTAAAAAAATATATATCATTCGGTTTGGATGGGTATTTTGGCCTCAAATCCAAAATTAAGTTATGTATGAAACAGGCAGCGCAGCCGTTCCTCTTAAGCCGTTCTGAAGCACGGGTTAATGTGGTCAACGTTTCGGCGGCTTCGATAGACTAACTAAATAAACTCATTTTATTTACAGTTTCCTAAGAATTGATTGTCACTGGTAACTCCAATCCTCCAATCTCAATTTTCACTTTAATAATAATGTATTTTTTTGTGCTGTGAGAACTGGCTCTTGAGTTTAGTGTAGTAGAAACGTGTTGATAACAATAATAATACTTAAACATACTAAATAGGGATGTTATAACTAATGAATATTAATTACTGGGAGTTGGGTAGTATTAATAGATATTAATATATGACTTTCATTGTAATTTTTTGGATTTTTACACTATTTCACTTACAGGTATATCAAGATGTACAAAATGCATAGAAACAGATTCTAATAAACAATTACAGCGAGAAAGCGTTCTCTGAAAGCTTGATTCTGGATAAAACTGGAAAGAATAATAATGACCTCAATTGTATTACCAAGAATAATGTTTTATGAAATCTTGTTTTTATTTTTTTATTCGTTTGATTCTCCATAGTATACCTAATTTATCAACACCTATGTAATATTCAAATCACTTAGCAACTTAAACAAAGAGCTTGAAACATTTTATCAATACCCTTGTCAAAAATAATTCTTTGGATATTATAGACAACTAACTAATCATCGCCGTTTCTCGCCAGGGATAGCTAAAAATGATAGATCGCCAAACAACTCTATCTCGGCACACACTCCTTGCTTCATACACACGCATATATCGTCTGATATTCTCTTGTGTAATTCTTCAGACTTTTGACATGACCTAACTCAAGTATTTGATCGCGCCACGTCTTTCTCGGGCATCCCTCGTATAATATAAGTGTTTTCTGGTTTTCCCTCTCCCCCAAAGGCCTTTAGTTGAAACCGCTATCTTTCAGCTTATGATTTCATTAATACTACTCGCAGGAGGGTTCATCAACCTCCCAAAGTTCGCGCTCTCATTATCTCTGTTCGAGTATGCCTGGCCTCGGCAAGTCTAGAAAAACGAAAAGTTCAAGACACTCCACCAAAACGTCCCTACTAAACCTTACACATCTGAAAGAATCTCTATGCAATTACTAAACCGTTTTCAAGTTTTACATGTTGATACCTTTTTATTGAAAGAATAATACTTCTTTGAAGGCCAACGTTTTTTTTGTGAATTTTCAATAGTTAACCAGGATGGTACTTCAATTTTGAATGTGTCAGTACCTACTATTAGAATTAAAAGTATAATTTTAAAACGTAAACGTAATTAAGCCGCTTAAATAAAATATTTGTAACGGCTGTTTAATTCATTTTTACAACTACCAATTCAAAAAGTATTTTAAATCTCTCAAGAATTAAAAAATCATTTTAAATTGAAATTGAAAATACAACAATTACCCTGTTTGTAAAACGAGTTTAAAATTTTGACATTTCATAATTTCTTCAATAAAGTTAACATTACTTTGTGGGGTGTCATTATTTCTCTGCGAAATCGCTAAAATCTGTAGAAACATAGAAAATAGTTACTGCACTGGGCACACTACTATTAATAAAATAATTACAACTCAGTTCATAGCAGGTAGAGTCAAATTTATGTGATATCTCACAAGAATCTAATAAGAACTACTGTGTTCTATTCCTCCCGTTGTTAATATTTCCTATCGCTAGATGTCTCTAGGAGTCTTCTAATCGGCCTAGGTGACTTTGGTTTATTGACCTGACAAATTCAGTATTTTGTGCGTAGCTGGTTCGTAAGATTGTATTTTGCTGTAATATATTTGAGACATGGTTCATGATTTCAGTGATTATGAACGTTTACCCATTACACTAATCCGTACGCACGAATCTATTGAGATCTTAGTAATACCTAGGTTATGAGTTCATAACAAGAAAATATGTTTATTTTTGCATAAGATAGTGTTTACTTAGAAGTAATATTAGCCTCCGTGGTCGAGAGGTAAGGCTTGAAACCAGAGGTCTTCCATTCAATTCCTGGCGGGCGAGTGTAAATTTTATTTAATTAACGTGTATTTTTTCATAAACAACTCATTAAAAATAATGTACTTATAGTATATTCCGGCGCCTGGTGAAAGACCACCATGCAGAATTGAGACGTTGCTTTAAATCGTTTAAGCCGTGTTTGAAGACCAGATCTAAATATCCACTTTCTTCTCCATCCTCCTTTTTCCCCATCTCCTTCTCCTGCCCACTATTTTCGGCCTAGCAACATACCCCAATTGGGGATGCGATGATCTCTCCAGTTCCAAACAGTTGAGAGCAGTTGGAACTCTTGCGCGGTAATCACATAAAAACGTTGTTCGAATGATACCAACGAAACAGGACGTTTAAGGTCCCGCATTAATCTCAAAGAATTTAGATTTAGGCAAGAGGTATGTCTAGCATCGGCTATGAATCCCGACTGACCGCTGTTGAAAAGCAGATATGATCATTCGAAAGATAGAAATAGCGCGCCAATGTGAAGAGCGTTTAGAATAAATGGGCGTAAGTGACAATTCCAAAAATATTAATAAAACACGACATTTTTAAGATAGATCAAAAATCTCAAGATGAATGCCTTAAGTGGCATTTAAAGAAACACTATGATTTTTTTTAAACCTATAACATGTTAAATAACAGAACAAACCCGATTTTTTTTTTTTAAATTATATAATTGCATTTTAAGGCCGTTGACTGATTCGAGATTATCTTCAAAAATAATAATTTTTTTTTTAAGAGCGCAAGATCTCCAGTTTTTAAGGGATATTTATAATATATCCATAGAATTTCTGTTTTGCAAAGCCTTAATGAGATGGTTTTTTATTCACTTTTAAATAACCTATATAATCAGAATCGGCGTTTGTTGATCTATATGAATAAATAGTTTTTAACCACAATGTTTTCACTGGTCTTCCTTATTTTCTAACAATATCATCCGAGGGCGTCCTTAGTTGGAAACTTAAGCAGAAGTCGCTCATAAATGAGATGGGTTAACGATTTGAAGAGAACACCAGCTTCGTATGGATGAAAGTCTCCAAGAATAAAAATCTATATATTTTTTTACTAAATTTGTTCAAAGGAAATCTCATGAACAAGAATAAAATATTATTATTATTATTTTTTAAATTTCTTATAAGTTGCGTTACAAATAATTTACAAAATATTTAATTAAAGGGTATTCTCGGTCGTGTGTAGATTATCAGAAAAGAGGAGTTCTTGTATATAATAAGGGAGCCACGATTCTTAATTTGGTAGGTACATAATATTTAATTAAAGGGTATTCTCGGTCGTGTATACATTATCAGAAAAGAGGAGTTCTTGTATCTAATAAGGGAGCCACGATTCTCAATTTGGTAGGTACATAATATTTAATTAAAGGGTATTCTCGGTCGTGTATACATTATCAGAAAAGAGGAGTTCTTGTATCTAATAAGGGAGCCACGATTCTTAATTTGGTAGGTACATAATATTTAATTAAAGGGTATTCTCGGTCGTGTATACATTATCAGAAAAGAGGAGTTCTTGTATATAATAAGGGAGCCACGATTCTTAATTTGGTAGGTACATAATATTTAATTAAAGGGTATTCTCGGTCGTGTATACATTATCAGAAAAGAGGAGTTCTTGTATATAATAAGGGAGCCACGATTCTTAATTTGGTAGGTACATAATATTTAATTAAAGGGTATTCTCGGTCGTGTATACATTGTCAGAAAAGAGGAGTTCTTGTATCTAATAAGGGAGCCACGATTCTTAATTTGGTAGGTACATAATATTTAATTAAAGGGTATTCTCGGTCGTGTATATTATCAGAAAGAGGAGTTCTTGTATCTAATAAGGGAGCCACGATTCTCAATTTGGTAGGTACATAATATTTAATTAAAGGGTATTCTCGGTCGTGTATACATTATCAGAAAAGAGGAGTTCTTGTATCTAATAAGGGGCCACGATTCTCAATTTGGTAGGTACATAATATTTAATTAAAGGGTATTCTCGGTCGTGTATACATTATCAGAAAAGAGGAGTTCTTGTATCTAATAAGGGAGCCACGATTCTCAATTTGGTAGGTACATAATATTTAATTAAAGGGTATTCTCGGTCGTGTATACATTATCAGAAAAGAGGAGTTCTTGTATATAATAAGGGAGCCACGATTCTCAATTTGGTAGGTACATAATATTTAATTAAAGGGTATTCTCGGTCGTGTATACATTATCAGAAAAGAGGAGTTCTTGTATCTAATAAGGGAGCCACGATTCTTAATTTGGTAGGTACATAATATTTAATTAAAGGGTATTCTCGGTCGTGTATACATTATCAGAAAAGAGGAGTTCTTGTATATAATAAGGGAGCCACGATTCTTAATTTGGTAGGTACATAATATTTAATTAAAGGGTATTCTCAGTCGTGTATACATTGTCAGAAAAGAGTTCTTGTATATAATAAGGGAGCCACGATTCTTAATTTGGTAGGTACATAATATTTAATTAAAGGGTATTCTCGGTCGTGTATACATTGTCAGAAAGGAGGAGTTCTTGTATCTAATAAGGGAGCCACGATTCTTAATTTGATAGGTACATAATATTTAATATGTTTCTATTTATAAAATGTTTTGTATGAAATATTAACGTATGTAAGTTTTTTAAAAGAAGAGTTTAATTGTATGTATTTGTTCCGATTGGTCATTAATATTTCATTTCAATAGAGAGGTTAATGTATTTTTTTATGATTGAAGAAGATAATATTAACACATCCCAAATGAACCACGAAACCGAAAAAACAACAGAAATTAAAAAGATTTCAGTCGCATCTGGGACTCGAACCCAGGACCTCTACCTATCCGGGGTAACCGCTTAACCAACTCGTTCTTCTGTTGTTTTTTCGGTTTCGTGGTTCATTTGGGATCTGTTAATATTATCTTCTTCAATGATTAAAATATTACAATGAGGTTTACAAACTTCAATAAGTTATAAAAAATATATTGAATATTTTTTTATGACTTGAAAAATATAATGATTTGACATTTGAGTTGTTTAAATTTAAATGTCATTAAATGATTTCCATTTCTCTTAAGTTTATAATATTCCTGTTTTTTTTAAGATTTTTCTCTTTTCACTTTTTTATAATAGGAACTTGCTTAAATATATCTTCAATATTTAATAATAATTATTATAAATGGGTTATTTTTATAGCGCCGTTTTCGTGAGAAAATCACCTAAAAGGCGCTTTACAACATAATTTATCTAACCTACACCTTATCAATTAGACTTATATCTAATAATTTACACATTAGATTAATTACAAATGGCTTACAGATAAGATTTATCACTAGAAATGCTACTATGATATTGGTACTAGAAATGGTGTGAAAAGTAATTTCGTTGAGACGGTGGTTTTTTTTTTTTAGGTATTACTATTATGATGATTCTTTGTGAAACTTTTACTGAATTTAAATTATATTTGTAAGATCCTCCGCAACCAATGATTCTGTAGTTAAGCAAAGAGTAAATAAGGGCGTAGATTAATTATTGATTATTTTCACATTTAAAATATTTCTTAGCCTAACAAATATATAAATATATTTCCTTATTCTCTTTACTAGCTCTGTGGTGATCAATGATCACACCAAGGTATTTAATTTCGGAAGTAGAGTTGATTATAGTCCAATAATCAGTTTGTTTGTAGTTTTTATTATCATATTTGTTATCATCGATTATGATATCAACGTTGTGTTTAGGCATTTTATATAAGGAGAATAAAACATATGTTGTTGTTTTTGCGTTAAGGGTGAGTTATCAAACCACATATTTTTTTAAATATTTATATTATTATTTGCAAATTTGTTAACTAGTTCCCATGTTGGACTTTTTATTAATAATATAGTGTCATCTGCATAAGAGATTAGTTCGCCATTAATTTTTTGCTGTAAAATGTCATTTACATTATATTAGAAATAGTAATGGTCCGAGGACCGTGCCTTGAGGGATTCCAAATTTACTTGTAACATACATGCTTATATGTTGGAAGGCGTGGTAAGCATCATGATAACATATTTAATTTAAAGGAACCACGAATAACGGATGTTCTCTTCGGACCAATTTTCTAAGTGTATGATTTCGGAAAATTTCAATTTTCTTTAAATAATTTATAAGCAACAATTGAAAAAAGTGGAAGAATATGTAACAAAAAACCTCCAGGAACTAACGACAAAATGAATAAAAATAATATTTATATTATTTTTTTAACCCTTTCGTACTTATCCATGGGAATATATAGATAGGTTTTTTCCTCCCTATCTTAGACGAATTAAAATTGCCAGTGTTCGTTTTCCAATTGCTGATATTAATGGCTTTGTGAATTATTGTCATTGGAGTTTAGCTACTCCTGCAGGCAGTAGTCATGTGTATATTTTGATATGTGATTTTTATATATGGTCTCGACTTCCGCACCCTTTAATTTGTTTTTTTTTAAGGATTGTTTTTGTTATTTAATTTTTATTAGTTAAATTTGAATTTTTTGTTTACAGTACATTATTTGTTATTTAAGTGCGACGCCCTTAGAGGCCTTATGTTTTTTTCAAATGAAAATAGCAAAAACTTTAACTATAAAGAATCGAAAAAAAACACACGAAAAATTTTCAAATAATTTTCCAAGGTTATAAAATATTGAATATCTTTTATCACTGTCAGTTTTGATTCAGGTCCAATAGGGTTAACTCCTTTGTATATTCAGCTACTTCTCGAATCATCATCTCGCATATTAATCCCAAATCCCAAGTGTTTCAGAAGCAGGCGAAAGGTTAATGTTTCTGTTGAAAAATGAGTGCGATTATGTCAATTCCGGCGAGAGATATTATGGCGTTGAACACATTTCGAAATTGCTATAAACGATAATATAATGGCGTCGAATGTACATATAAATACATACTATTATTATATTATGAAGAAAATATATTCGTATCTCAACGACATGTGTGTATTCTAATAACATGGACCCTGAACCTCAACGTGCGGAGCGTAAAACTGCGAAAGACATAATTATAAGAAACCATTGATAATCCATTTTCTAACATACTCTTCTTATTTTTACTAACCACCGTTATTTATTCGTATTCATAAAAGCTGAAAACGATTTTTCATTTTTATCCTCCTAGAAAACCAATTATCGATTCCTTCGCTCCCGGTTAATGTAGCTTGTAGCAGAATTCGAAACCCGAAGAAAGGTAACAATACAAAAACCATATAAATTGGCTCCTTAAAACATGCAAATTTTAATTAACATTGATAAAAAAAAACTAATGTTCTCTCATATTTCTCTCAATTCAAAAAACAATCAGGTTGGAAACACATTTCCCAACATCCTCTATTTAAAAGTATTTTGACTGCAGTAAACGATACAATCCTGTTTTGGTTATTTTTCGAGTAGCAGTATAAAAAGTAACAAAATGGTGATTTATGAAAAGTGTACTTTTAGGTACTTATTACGTAATTTAATCAGGGGTCACCAAAAATAAATAAAATGACTATTGTTATTTTGATTTCAAAGCTACCTAATCATACCTTATTTATACCCCACAGCTGAACAAGGGTTCTAAACAGTGCCAACTGCAAGGTGATAGTGAAATATAATTTGTTACAGTAGGTTATAGTTCAGTTTTCAGTAATTATGATTGCACTACATATAAAATACACATCCCTTAGTCTGGGTATAAATGATTTTTGCAGTGTTGCACTCTGTTTTGCCTGATGAAACTCCATTTTGCTGCAAACAACCGATCGCACAGGTTCAGGCAGGTTCAATGTCACACTTTCAGCACCTTCATTCACTCGCTGCTTTCCTTGTCCGATGAGGTACTGCTTCCACGCGATTCGAATTCACTAGACTGATCTAGAAACTTCTAGAAGCCGTGTAGTCGGAAATATTATCAAGTTATTGTGAGACGGAAATTACGTTTATTTTAGCTATAAAATTAGCAACTGAAATGACCAACGTACTGAGAAGCTAGAGGAAGTAAATATATACTGGGAAATATAGTATAGATTACTTTATATCAAATTATGCATTTGAAGAACATTTTTTTGTTTTTTTTTTTTGTTTTTGCTGTTAACTTTTAAAACGATATATTTTTTTAATTGTTTATATATAAGAACATTTTAATTAACCGTCAGATAATAATTTACACATAAAATATATGTTACACTCCTTTGGTTCAGATCTCGCGCTTGTCCTTGCGTTGATATATTTTGATATGTGAAAATTTTAACCGAGAAAATGAATTTTCTATAGACATGTCTCATAAATAGTCTTAGCCGCTAATCTCAATACAGGACTGTCCTCGCGAGATGAGTGGCTAATGTTTTTGTTTTTAATTTAAGAATAAATAAATATTTCTACTTTTTTTTTAAATCATACGAAAGAAAAACTTTTGTTTTTAAAGACGATTTCAACTGATTAATCCAATCGTCCGAGTGCGATCAAACCTTGATAGAAAATCGTTTAATCATTAATCATTATCATACCGAGCATTCTCGCCGCTCGCCCAGAGCAATAATCATAGAAATTTTGGTTGGCAGCCAAAAAAATGGGTTCACTTTTAAGTAGGTAGGTACAGCGCCGCAGCCTCCGACTGGTCGGGCGAGTTTAACATAACGGGGCTTTCTTGTTTGTTCTTTTTGTTGCGTTCACCACATCTGTTCATCTGTTGTCGGCTGGGCCTTCCCGAGGCACCCGACCAGCCGACCAACCAAAAAAACCAACCAACCTTCGTCATGTTATTCATTTACAGCGTCTAGAATATTACGTATTACGTATCTTCTAGGATTTGTGGGGAAATAGATTGAGGCATGAACCCAACCTCAATGCATTCCAATATGTATTAAATAAGTAACCAGCAACTAATGGAATGTACTTTAAAATTTGCATGATAATAGAATTTCAGGTGAAAACCATTTTATAATTAAAAACCTAAGATACCAATCGCATATAATTTAATTTGACGCCTACGAGTATTTAAAAAAATCCGCATTGTTAGTTTTACTAATAAATAATCAAAGATAATATTGATTGAATGGATATATTTTTGAAGCATTTTCTAAATTGGCGAATAGTTTCATGCGTCGATCAATGTAACAATTTGCAGATCTTGGTTAAATCAAAACCACCTGTATTAAAATAAAACGCAAATTAATTGACCGGGTTACCGGAAATAAATTTTATAATATATTTCTACTTATTTTTAAATACTAATCCGACTTATTTGATAACTTCATGGTGTTACTAAAAGTATATTTAAGATATGCGACTGAAATAATAATGATCACAAACATAACGAGGAGTCCATACTTATTTTTAAATACTACTCCGACTTATTTGATAACTTCATGGTGTTACTAAAAGTGTATTTAAGATATGCGACTGAAATAATAATGATCACAAACATAACGTGGAGTCCATACTTATTTTTAAATACTACTCCGACTTATTTGATAACTTCATGGTGTTACTAAAAGTGTATTTAAGATATGCGACTGAAATAATAATGATCACAAACATAACGTGGAGTCCATACTTATTTTTAAATACTACTCCGACTTATTTGATAACTTCATGGTGTTACTAAAAGTGTATTTAAGATATGCGACTGAAATAATAATGATCACAAACATAACGTGGAGTCCATACTTATTTTTAAATACTACTCCGACTTATTTGATAACTTCATGGTGTTACTAAAAGTGTATTTAAGATATGCGACTGAAATAATAATGATCACAAACATAAAGTGGAGTCCATACTTATTTTTAACTGTTTTTTTTTGTTCACCCTAACTGCATTTAATAATGAATTAACGTATACATTTAATAATATGCTATGAAATTTCTTACTTCAAATATATTTGAGAGATGTTTATGTAAAATAAGCAACTAAACTTACCGCTGAGAATATAAATAATAATAATAATAATAGTTGGATGATTTGTATAGCTTTTTTGGGAGATAAGTATAATCTGTGATCAATCTCTACGGTATTTTTGGGAGATAAGTATAATCTGTGACCAATCTCTGCGGTATTTTTTGGAGATAAGTATAATCTGTGACCAATCTCTACGGTATTTTTGGGAGATAATTATAATCTGTGATCAATCTCTACGGTATTTTTGGGAGATAAGTATAATCTGTGACCAATTTCTATGGTATTTTTGGGAGATAAGTATAATCTGTGACCAATCTCTACGGTATTTTTGGGAGATAAGTATAATCTGTGACAAATGTCTACGGTATTTTTGGAAGATAAGTATAATCTGTGACCAATCTCTACGGTATTTTTGAAAGAGCATGATTATAAAATACAAAATCTCCAATCGAATCTTCAAACCGATGGTTCTAAGCTCAAGGTCTGCCGATACATAGCCAATACAAAACGACATTTCTTTATTGCACATTTTATGTTTTTCATCCAAAGGGGTACTACATTTGGTTGACCGACTGCTAACCTTGGTCTCGAAGATGTAATATAACAGTAAAACATTTGTTCGGCAAAAAGCTTAGGCAATATATTTCGACATTTTTTGCACACAAAATGGTTTTTAATTTTCTTAGAAAACTTACATCTTTCGTTTTTTGCAAAGATGTCCTTTCAGCCTTATTACAGACAAATTACAAAGAATGGTTGTAAATTTAAAACGCTCCTTTTTTTATTTATTTGAAACAATTTTTTTCCATAAGTATTTAAGAATATGGTTAAAAATAGTAATGTAAAAAAAATGCACAAAAAACAGTGAATAACTTGTTTATTTTAGCATATTTTCACATGTGTCAATAGCATCACCTAAATATTTAATTACAGCAAATATTTGCTGATGTACTTGAACAAAATGTTATTTATTATATATTTTCAAGTATGTACCAACATAATATTCTACACAAATAGTGAGGATAAATATTTCTCGTCGGTCTTAAAGTTTATAAATGAAGTTATTTTTAATTTATAAATATCGTAAGGTCATGAATTATTATTTTTCGTAGAAAACAAAAGTGCAAAATATTTTATGACAGCCGTTCGGTGTTGTTTTCTTTGAAATTTTGGGTTATTTCGCAATGCCCGTTAGGAGACGACCTTGCTGCAGGCAGTTCAGGTTTATGTCAGTCCTTTAATATCCTCCTTTTCGGCAAATCTCTAGTTATTTGCCAAGGACCTGTGATTTTTCATATTGCACAATAAACATATAAACAACAACACCCTTCGTTTATTTACTCTCTTTTAAATTTTAATGTGTTTCTTGAGAAATAAAGATAAAGTAAAAGCAATAAATTTTCATTTGGTAACGAAAACAATTAGGTATAGTGAAATTTGTTATGCTGTTAGAATATTTTTTTAATTGATAACTTTACATATAGCATTTGGATTAATATGTTATCACGCTTCAGAATCTACATATCTGGAGGTACAATTAATTCAACTGTATCAAACAGCTAAATAATGTTTTGGCTATCTCACGACTATATCTAAACACAAGTCTATTGATACATACATACAAAAAGAAACAAAAATACTCAAAAGTCACTGTCTCTGTTGAACAAACCTACCCACTTAATATTACAGCAAAAGGTCTAAACCTTGATTTTTTCGTTAACCGCTTTGTACAAATACTTTACGCTATGTTTCTGTTATATTTCACACCAATGGTTGAAAAGTTTTTGCATTAAATAGATCAATAAAACCACCATAATAACAAGGAAGTGAACTAAATTTGAAATGCAACAAAGGCACCGTATGCCGTTATCTCTCTCAAGGAGGGGAAGCGCAAAGTTACATAACTAGGGTCCTACAAATAAACAACACTTAACAAGGTAGACCTTGAATTCATACATAGCGGGACCTGCACTACCTGCACCTTTTTGGGGGCGAGTCCCACAGTTTTTAGTGATTTTAATGTTATTCAAGGCACCCTTGGGCATAGGGGCGCCGCTTTCAACTGTATTGTTTGCAGTGCACAAGGGCGGCCGAACCTACGGGCGACCTTCTGTATCTATAATGGGTAATAGGATTAAGGAAGTAAAAGCGAATAATATATACTTTTAAATGTTATAATAGTTTTTGTGGAAGATTCAACATTTTTCAGTAAATAAACATAACAATAAATGAGAATAGTGTAAAAATGAGAGTACCTGTGACAATCGAAATTGAATACGAAGCACACAAAGTAAATTCCATTCAATCGATCATTATTTTGGTTTGAACGAAAATAATAAATTATAAAAATTGCTATTAGAAGAGAGAAAAAACATTTAAATTCTCTCGTTATCATTCATTTCTAACAAAAAATCCAACTGTAAGGTATGCGTGCATAACTGAATACGTCTGAGAATATTATATTGTTGAAAATGTCATCCTTCAGAATGAAAACGATTTCTGCGAATGATAAAATAATCCAATCCAGATTCATCGCAGGGTGGTACAAATAATCTTTCATTCACATTTTAATCAAATTCATATTGAAGATTTGTATCATAACATTGAAAGAGATATCATCTCAGCCCCAATCACTGTAATTTAACGTTTTAATCTGGAGTCCCTACCAGGTAAGTATGTTTTCTGTATATGTACATAATAAGATAAACCCTAGCAAGTAGTATTTGTACAGCGTCCTTGAGGTGATTTTTCACAAAAACGGCGCTATACAAATCATCCAAGTATAATAATAATAATTATTATTGAAAGCGTTGGCTTGTGTGATGTTAAAATTCTGTTAAAGTTTGCAACAGCGGTCTCACTCACGGATGTTAGTGATACCAGGACCATGTACCATTTTACAGAAAAGTGTATACAAAATACAACAGAAGTTTGATGTTTTGCATCCATCCTTAGGACAATTTACTAAATTCAAAACAGAAAAACTTAGATCGCAAGATTGGTAATAACTCCCTACCACTGCTGTGTGATATAAAAACTTAGATCGCAAGATTGGTAATAACTCCCTACCACTGCTGTGTGATATAAAAACTTAGATCGCAAGATTGGTAATAACTCCCTACCACTGCTGTGTGATATAAAAACTTAGATCGCAAGATTAGTAATAACTCCCTACCACTGCTGTGTGATATAAAAACTTAGATCGCAAGATTGGTAATAACTCCCTACCACTACTGTGTGATATATTCTTTTCATATTGTTAGATTTCATTTTTTTAAATTATCTCTGTACGTATTATTAATATTAAATTGCTTTATTTGGTGTTTCTTAGAAACTGGGTCATTTTTTTTTAATTATGTTAATTTTCATATTTTTCCAAATTGCAGTTTTTTTTTCTTCCTGTTTCTTCATTTACAAATATGAATATTTTTATGTAGCGGAAACTTCAGTGGTTAATGCAAACGAAGTAATAACTTAATTTGTAAAAAAAAATATTATATAACTGAATGTTTCCCAAATAAATTGAAATAAATATTTAAAATTATTAGTAGACTTTTTAGAACTTACTGCAGAATTTTTTACCCCTCGCGGCGGCCCTGTCACCGCCGCATAACGGGACTGCATCCCTGATTTGAAACCGAAGGTCAGCCTTTAAAACATGGTGATATAAAAGCCCCTACAGTTATGAAGGTACTTTCAATGCTTTGCGTCACTGGGCTTACGGTATTTTATGAATAAAAAATAAAAGTGCCTGTCGTTAGTGTTTTATGAACCGGTGTCTAAAAACAAGGTAGGTACCTACTTATTATTACGGTTCGAACCACTGACAACACGTTATTACATATTACAGGAAAATCAAAGACGCAACTAAATTATCTGAAAACGACCTTTAAATTATATAATCTTGTACAGATAACATACCTTCGACCTATGTGGCAGGGCGGTTAGCTCCTTGGCTCTAGACACTTTGTTTAATATTCGAGGTGTCAGTGTAGTCACAATCGTGACATGTTCAGGAAACTTTAAAAAATGTAAAATCAAGTACAGATGATAAAATAATTCAACTGAAAAAAACTTATCTTAAACAAACGGTCGAAGAAAAAAAAGAACGAAGTGATTTATAAATTATTATGATTCTTCATTTATCTTCCCCTTCTCCTTATCCACCTTCCAGTTTATCCAGCCTAATAACATTCCCCAAATAAGAATGTCATATTACCACTGTCTCTAGATAGTTGGGACTCTTGTGCACAATCTCATAAAAAATTAAAAGGAAGGAACATGAACCGTAATTTAAACAAAAATCAACCAAATAATGGTAACCTCTCCCAAAAGAAACCAAATAAATTGGTAAGTCAAGTAGTTATTGCGGTTCCTGTAGCTTTCTACTTCGATAGAATATTTTATCTATTAAACTCTGTGTTTTTCAAACCTTTGGACACCCACACATAACAACTGATTTTGGGAAGCGATTTATTCATTATTGTGTTTCAAAGATTTTCTGTGGCATCTGTCCTGTAAATTATAAAGCAACACATGATAAATGTATCGCTGCATACATCCATCCTACAAGTAAAACCTCATAAATACTTCTTTTTCAAATAACTGACCATTTTACAAATAATACTTATTTACAAATACCCACACGGGTATAAAAGAATTCCATTTTAAATGGTTTATGGTCGAGCTTTTATTTTTAATACCATGACTAATCTGAGGGCTGGTCACAATGGAAACTGGTAGCCCTTTACAGCTTTCTTTTCTAACTTTCCACCGTTAGTTGCCATAAATATTCCTGGTTTTAGATGAAAAGAAATTTGAAGAAAGTGGGTACACAAAAAAATAACGGAAACTTTCGTACACCATATTCCGTTAAAATGCAGTATTATCTCATCCTTGTTTAACATGTATTTGGAATGTGATAAATAATTAGTAAAAATATATTATAGTGCATTATTATTGTAAAGATAAAGTTTGTAATTAAAATAATATATTAGTCGGAAGCATACATGTTATTATAACGAAATTGAAGCACAACTCCTTTGCAAGTATACATTTTTTTCTATTTATATCAGGTCAATAATTAAGAATCGACGAACTACATCGAAGAATACTGAACTGATAGATGAGAAGGTCCAGAAACTGGATAACGGCCAGAAATGGAAAGAAACTGGATAAGAGTACTAAACTTGAGAGACGTCAAATCCTGCCAAAGATAAGAGAATAAGGTACTGTGCATCAAATGAGATACGAATAACGGTTATGAACATCACATGCAATGCTTTAATAGTATATGTATCAATTGATTTTATGGATTTGAAAGAAATATTTCACCTCAAAAGAATGATCAATTTTTTTTTTAGTGAAATACCGCCTCAAGGATGCTTGTAATGCACCAGTCTGAATATGTATGTAAAAACTGAACACCTGTCGGTCACACATTGCTTTTTGCGTCAAAGGGTTCACGTCCCGTTACCTCTCATAGGCTCTACTTTATTACTACCCCAAACTAATGAATAATCTACTGAGGTTTTAACCCCCTATCTGCCTACCCGATACGCTTCATACTTTTTATAGAGATAGAACATCTGATCGTTAAAGCCAGCTGCAAAAAAAGCGGGATGACGACATGTGCGGCATTGGTAGTACGTGCCCCGCACATGACAGGAAATCCTCTAATCCAGTTCACCTAACCCTTTTATATTAATGTACAGTTATGTTCCTAGCAAAGGGTTGCACAGGATGTAGCAGATTGGCTCGATTCCTCTTACTGTTATTATGATGAGCCGTTTCGCACAGCGGGACTTGCGACATGTGTTGGAGTGAACGGGAACATCTTTAGTATTTTGGTATTTGGGAAGGATGGAGTCTGCTCCCTTACTAGTAGATAATAGTAGTCATGACCAGCAAAGAAATTTGTTAATTTTTATATTGTGATCATTTTTAACCCATCCCATCTAACCTGATCGTAAAACCCCTTTAATATTAGCTCAATGGCCAATTGTAACAAATATAATGATATTATCTAGTTATGTTATAAACCAAACACGTAGAGATATTAACCGCAAATCATAGTTACTTACTAATCTGATATAAATTTGGATTAAATAAAGGGACGCACGTTATTATATTTCTAGTCATTTATTTTAATTTTTAATGCAGATTTGTATGTTAATTAATTTTTTGCAAGCCATGCATACCAATCAATTGGAAATCAATACATGAGCACATATTTCGTTAAAACGTCATGCACTATACGAGTTAGCAGAATAGACATTACCACCACAAAGGAGGGTAATTTTGTTAATAATGTTCACATGATATTCATAAGTAAGATGATATAAAGTCATAGTCATTAGTAGAAGATTTTGGCATTGCAGCCCATTGGTGAAAATACCACATTTAATACGTGCGAGCTCTGGGTAAATTTTAAGAGGAGTACTGTGGAAAGGCTTCGGGTGCAGAATAGTAACGCTCATCGCATGATATATGCTCACCGAGGGTCGAATTCCATAATTTGAAGCTCTCATGAGAACCAGGGTAGCAGAAATGAGAAACAGAATCAATAACTCCGGAAACGTCCTCATGTCTGAAACTCGTCAGAGTTCTAATTCCAGCATTGAAGTACACTTGAGAAAAATATAAACTCCACCAATTTTAATCTTTACAGATAGTAAAATACTTTTGTTTATTTTTTAAAGTTTTTTTTTTAAATATTTATATTTAATTTAACTTAACATTTTATAACTAATTTAAACACCATTCAAATTAATATGCACGTATATACTCGGTATGAGATAATAATAATAGCGCCGTTTTTGTGAAAAATCACCTCTTGCACTAATCTCTCCACATCCCCGAATAAAAACCATTAATATTAATATTATTATTTTTATCACTGTAAATACTGCAAATACTGAAAATACTGCAAATACCATTGAAATTTTCAAGGGTTGAATGAGCCTAACCTAACCTAAAACGGATTAATTAAAGAAAATAATCTAAACCCACCACAGTATTAACGTGCCTTGGTCTGCTATTGGGCGTAGTGCGATGCGTGCACTTAAACGGGTAGGTCCTATGTTCCATTGCATCTGATTAAAATAATCTAAACCCACCACAGTATTAACGTGCCTTTGTCTGCCATTGGGCAAAGTGCGATGCGTGCACTTAAACGGGTAGATTCTATGATCCATTGCATCTGATTAAAATAATCTAAACCCACCACAGTATTAACGTGCCTTGTTCTGCTATTGGGCGTAGTGCGATGCGTGCACTTAAACGGGTAGATTCTATGTTCCATTGCATCTGATTAAAATAATCTAAACCCACCACAGTATTAACGTGCCTTGGTCTGCTATTGGGCGTAGTGCGATGCGTGCACTTAAACGGGTAGGTCCTATGTTCCATTGCATCTGATTAAAATAATCTAAACCCACCACAGTATTAACGTGCCTTTGTCTGCCATTGGGCAAAGTGCGATGCGTGCACTTAAACGGGTAGATTCTATGATCCATTGCATCTGATTAAAATAATCTAAACCCACCACAGTATTAACGTGCCTTGTTCTGCTATTGGGCGTAGTGCGATGCGTGCACTTAAACAGGTAGGTCCTATGTTCCATTGCATCTGATTAAAATAATCTAAACCCACCACAGTATTAACGTGCCTTGTTCTGCTATTGGGCGTAGTGCGATGCGTGCACTTAAACGGGTAGATTCTATGTTCCATTGCATCTGATTAAAATAATCTAAACCCACCACAGTATTAACGTGCCTTGGTCTGCTATTGGGCGTAGTGCGATGCGTGCACTTAAACGGGTGTGTTCTATGTTCCATTGCATCTGATTAAATTGATATATGGGCCTTTCTCACACAAAACGTGACTGATCTACCAGAATGGTCTATGAGTGAGTTGAGTTTTAACCTCTTATTGAATTTACCGTTACCATCATTATTATTATGTATGAGAGTACAGGATGTTTAAGAAAACTTGATCAATATTTATTAAAAAAAAAAAAAAAATAATAAAAATGAATGGAACAGACTTAAAATTGCTTGTACGAGTATATTAAAAATATATCACCACAATAATTAGTAAGATATAAAAGCCAATTTTGATTAATTTACAGGAGAGGAAAAAGCTGTTTAGTTTTTAAACTAGTATGAATTTTAAAATTTCTAAATAGCTGTAATAAATTCTAGTACAATTTAGGACTGATTTTGGTTTTTAGAATTCTGAGGTTCATGAAACAGAAAAGAAAAAAGGTAACGGTTGCAGCTGAGACTCGAACTCGGGACCCAATGTTATATATTTCAATATGTGAAAGAATGAACTTACAGATCTTACTGCTTAAGGTTAGGTTATATATCTATACCTATGTATCCATAGGCACCTACGTTGATATTGTTATTGTTTTTTTAGTTTTTTTATTCCACTGTGGGGTTTACAAAACACACCCAACATTTTATTAATTACATGCAATCCATTGACACTAATGTATACACGCAAGTACTTACCTACATAAATAACAAAATAAAAACCAATATTTAAAATTTCATAAAACATTAAAAAATATATATTTTGAATAAATTAATGAAGTAGGTTAATGATGTAAATGGACGTGTAAAATACAAATTCAGAACCACCTCGGAACACACTGGAAACCCTCACCTTTTGGAGAGGTGCCAAAAACAGGATAGGGTTAATTAACTAATTACAAATATAACTGAATTAAGACAATTATTAGTTCGTAATTACCGACTAGTAAAAATGGTCGACAAATTGCACGGTTACGAAAGAGTATAGTAGAGATGCATCGTATGAAAGTATGATAATACACAGATATTTCAACTAATATACGAGTACAAGTACAACGATGTTTAAGTTCTGTTAATAATAGGATGTTGTATTATTGATTAATCACTTTATGATCAGCCTGTATGGATAATGTACCAAGGAAATAGTTATCTTAGCTCAAATATTTCACTCCTAATGATGATTAATTTTTAAACTTTCCAAATGCACTGAGCTCAAGCTTTTTGAAATGTTATTTTTCACTGTGATTAATCAGTGGACGCACTACTCTCAAACATGACCAATGTTTCTTCATGAACTGACCATTCCTTTCATTAAAACTTGGTGAGGGTATTCATTTATCGTGGTACCGTAGTAAAAAAAATAATGTCTGTAAAGGTTATCGAACCATTTCCGAAAATTGATATTGTCTGGTCATTTTTACGTGGGATGTATTATTTACCATCATCATCACATTACATCGTCCCACGGTGCGATTTGGCTTCCAGTTCAAGAGTTCTCATCCTGCTTCAATCTTATTTTCGATGTTCTGTCACTAAAAAAAAAAAAATAATAATAATAATAAATTCGTGGAATAGACGTAATATAAGAATAGGAAGTAATATTTGTACAGCGCCCCTGAGGTGATTTCTCACAAAAGCGGCGCTATAGAAATGGTCCGATTATTATTATTACTTTTATTATCTTATACGCATAGTATCATGATCAATTGATATAAAATATAATAATCCTTGTGTAAAACGTTATCTCTGAGAAGTTTGGTACCAGAGCAGGAAAGTTGTGATATGATGTTATTATTAAAGGAATGATACGGTCGGTAGACCCCAATAATAAAACAGATGCGGAGGCTGCATCCCATTTAAAAAATAAAATAAAAAAGAAAGAAAATTAAACAGTTACGTTAATGAGGCCAGCAAGATAAATGACCATAATAACGTAAGAAATAAGAACCAATCTCCCGGGCCCTGAGCTCCTACTCTTCTAATACCCGGCGGTTATTTATCGACCTTTCAGGCTGAGAGGAAAGGGTTCGGTAAGCCTTTTAATGGATAGCAAATGTTACCTCACCCATCTAACATGTGTCCTCGTCAATATTAATCACGTAACGGGACTTTATTACATTGTTATTATTTTAACGGTTAAAGGGAACCATACTATATATGTAACATATAACTTGGTTTTGGTATCGAACGCTAGGAATTTTTTGGTAGAATATCCTCAATGAAAATATATTTTTATTATTATGTGCGAAAAGCAGGTAAAGGTGAGTAAAAAACTTGTTGTTGAGAGTTAAGTCACCTCTTAGTTACGCATCTTTCCCGGAGGATTAAATGAATCAAAGTATGAACAAATGTGGAATTTCTTTGAAGCAAAGGATATGCTAGATGATTTAAAATTTGAAAAAAAGATGGAAATGAGAAAGATTGAGTGTATTTACTCAATTTGTTAAAGCTTATTTTTACTCATTCCCTTTCCCCTTTCGTACACAGTTTCATTAGTGGAATAATAATATCTAAACATGCATTTTTTTAAAAATTATTTATAAGACTTATAATAAGATAGTTTTTTTACATGCACAAATAATAATCATTGGACAAATTGTATAACGCCGTTTGGGTGAAAAATCACATCAAAGGCGCTGTATAAATACCTACGTACGTAATTATTATTTGTAGGATATATATATATTTTTTTTTACTTTTTATCATTTTATACTACTCTTTTCCTTGTAATTTTTTTTAATGTTTTTATCTTTTTTTGGATTTTCATCGTTTATTGTACGATATATATATTTTTTTGTTTGTTTAAATATTTTAACCTCTTTTTGTATTTTTATCATCTTTCCTCTTTTGCAGGGGTAGGCAGAAAGGGCGGACTGCCAAACAAATCGATCTTGGCATGCAATTCTTACTTCATTCACTTTCATACATCGTCTCATACATTATCTTTTATTATTCCGACTTCTTATATGGCCCGACTCAAGTATTCGGTTCACTTGATCGTGCCATGTCTTCCTCGGACGCCCCCGGCCTCTTCTTCAATTCACTCCTTTCTTCGTTCATTCGCTCTACATCCTCAAACCATCCAAGCATCCGTTTCTTAATCTTACTCATTACGCTAACAGCAGCCTTGCATTTTTTTACAAATATCAATATTTTTTACACGATCATAGATGGTTTTACCACACATTCGCCCGAGAGATCTCATTTCTACGGCATTCAATTTACTTTCATCCTTCCTCTGTCAAATCCATGCCTCACTGACATACATCAGGGTTGGTATCAACACTCCATTGTGGACTACTATCTTCGCTTCTTTGTACAACTTTATGTTAGCGCCAACTGCGTCCAGTCCTCCGTTAATGGAGTTTCCTGCATTCACCCTTCTTTCAATATCCCTATCAGTCTTTCCATCATTCGTAAAAATACTTTCCAAATATATAAACTCATCGAGCTTCTCCAAATATTCATCATTCACAACTATATTGCATACTGTTTTCGTACTCAAACTTTCAAACACCATGACTATAGACTTACTTTATGATCCAATTACCATGTGATATTTATAATGATACCGGTATCACTTGCACCATGAATGTGATAGACGATCTTAAAAGTTTAAAAAATTATTGTTGGAATTCTTATACTTTAAAAATAATTCATCAAAATATCAGAAGTATTTCATCAAACATTGATGACTTCTTGATATTTCTTGATCAATTTACTAATACTTTCGATGTCATAATATTATCGGAATGTTGGATCCATAAAGATTATACCCCTAAAATTATAAACAAAATTATCACAAAACTATAAATATTAATAAATCTAGTGGGATTGTCGTTTACATAAGGGACGGAATCCAAGCGCAAGTCGACGAAATTGTATTATCTCAAGCAAACTGTCTAAAAATTGTACTTAATAATTATTTATGTGTTTTTGCAATTTATAGATCACCATCTTTTCAAAACATCGATACTTTTTTTAATTCGCTTCAATCAACCATCAACAGCTCTTAAAAATTTACACGTCAAATCATTATAGGCGATCTCAATATTAATACTATTCTTCAATATCACCAACAATCAAATGTTTATTTATGTCTTCTTAGTGAAAACGGCTTCATTCAAACAATCAACAGCGCCACTCGTGAACAGGGTGCGACTAAATCCTATTTAGACCATATAAATGTAAAAAATATTAACTTCATTGACTCATTTGTTATCCACACATCGATTTCGGATCACTATACTACAGCACTCTGCCTAAAAGTTAAACCTCCCCCAACTGCTAAAATTAAATACGTCCCGCGAACAAACTACACTAATTTACTTGAGGACTTGCGTTAAGAAAACTGGCACAACGTATTAGACCAAATTGACACGAACATTGCGATGAAGGAATTCACTAGTAAACTACATTCATATATATCTAAACATACTGGTAAGAAACTCATATAAACAGCCAGTTTAAACTCACGCCCTGCATCACTCCTGGTCTTGTTAAATCTATCCACAGAAGGAACCAACTTCATGAAAAGGCGAAAAGGTATCCAGATAATATTTTAGTACGAGCTCATTACAAAAAATACAGGAATTTATGTAAAAATTTAATTAAATCTACGAAGGAAAATTATTATAAAAAGTTCATTTACGAAAATACATACTCTCCAAAACGTTTGTGGGAAGCATTTCGTGATATTAGTAAAACTAAAAACAGTAAGTCTCCCAAAATTAAAACATTGAATATCAATAACATATACTCTTCCAATCCCAAAAATATGGCAAATTTTGCTAATGAGTATTACACATCAGTGGCAGCCACACTTGCAAAAAAAATTATCTTAAAATGTAATAAAATGAAACGGAACTCGCCAACAATCACCTCTAATCTGGAGCATAAAATAGAAAATATCCAAACAACAACAAACGAAGTCTTAAAAATAATAGACGACTTAAAGACATCGAATGCTTGTGGACCAGATAAAGTCTCAACAAATCTGCTTAAAGTAATAAAATCATTCATAGCACCTCCGATTGCGTTCATTTCTAATCTAAGCTTCCAATCGGGCATATTCCCTGATCATTTAAAACACTCAATTACTACATTGATTCACAAAAACGGAGATAAGTCGCAGATTCAAAATTACCGGCCAATATCTCTGCTAAACTCGGTCTCAAAAATCTTTGAAAAAATTATTAAGAATCGTCTCACCCTTTACCTTGAACATAATAACATACTTTCTAAGAGACAATATGGCTTCTGACCAGGATTAGGTACTGAAAATGCTATCTCTAAACTGACGAAAATCATCTCCAATATTATCGACGGAGGAATTAAATGCATCGCGATCTTCCTGGATTTAGCTTAAGCTTTTGACATCATCTCGCATAAAATTCTTTTGAAAAAATTACAGCTAATCGGTATACAGAGACAACTATTTAAATGGCTGGGTAGTTACTTAGAAAACAGAAGCCAAAGAGTTAATATCAATGATACTCTAAGCGATCCAGCCAATATCGTATTTGGTGTACCACAAGGAAGTATTTTAGAGCCTATTTTGTTCAATATATACATCAACAACCTATGTAACAGTAATCTTGCCGATCACATCATCACCTTTGCTGATGATACAGTATTGATTTATGAAGGCAAAAGCCGGAACGAAGTTCATAGTAAAGCAGAAATTGGTATAAACAAGGTTATGCAATGGTTAGACAATAACCTCCTTACTCTCAATACGAATAAAACCAAATTCATACGTTTCAGTGCAACGCAAGCGGGACAACCCAAAGATATGCTAAACATTACTGCTTACCTTTGCAACGAAATAAATACCTGTACTTGCAATAACTTAGAATGCGTGGATAGTTTAAAATATTTAGGAATCATTATTGACAAATTCCTGAGATGGGATGAACACGTCAACTCAACTGCCACAAAAGTCAGAAAACTCACTCACCTTTTCATGACTATTAGAAATATTCTATATGTAAAAGATCTAAAATCAATATATTATGCCATGTGTAATTCTTTACTTGAATATGCATCCTTAGGATGGGGCGGTTGTGCCAAAACAATTTTGGATCCCCTGGCAAAAGCGCAGAAATCCCTAATAAGAGTCATCCTTAAAAAACCCTTCAGGTACCCCAGTGATGAATTATTCAAAGAAATGCAAGTTCTTGATGTCAGACAACTGTATATCAGAAAAATTGTACTAAACACACATAAACAACGTCACCACTACCCGTCTATCGATCACTATCACGACACCAGACACTCAAGAACTAATCCAATAGTTTCAACAAAAACCATGACATCCCTTGCTCAAAGACAATTCTCATACTTGGGACCAAAATTGTTCAACATAATACCCGATACATGGAAAATGAAAAGTACAAACGTCCTGCGTAAACTGATCAATGTATGGCTTCTCGATTTAGGGAGGGTCAAAAGCGAACATATGCTCATTAATAGATATGTACAATTTTAATAATACCTTCATATGTAATTCATTACTACTATACACTAAATTAAAAAAAAATGCATATCATACTTTAATCTTGTACACTTTAAACTTTTAAACTTTTATACTTTATACTTTTAACTGTTACATCTCATATGTAATTCATTTTTACTCTACACTAAATTTAAAAAAAAAAATGCTTATCATACTTTAATCTTTTATTTTTTATACTTTTATACTTTATATTTTAAACTTGTACATCTCAATTGTAATTCATTATTAATCTACACCAATTTACAAAATGCTTATCATACTTTAGTTTTTTATACTTTAAACTTTTACTGTTTTCACTTTCAAATTTTACATCTCATATGTAATTCATTCTTTCCCTACAGTAAATTTCTATACTTTATACTTAAACTTTTACATCTCATACGTAATTCATTAATACTCTACATTAAATTATATTCTCTCATGTATATGTTTATTAATATAAACTAAACTTATCAATTTGACTGTCCTAAAACGAGATTTGTTCCTAGTTGGACATCATCACCTGATATGAGTGATATCAAACCACTCCGAAAAATCACCGTTTACCCTAACACATGCAACGCTTTCCTCGTACAGAGACGCAATTGCATGTATGAGATTCGTATTCACTCCGTACTTGAACAATATCTTCCATAAGCTTTTTTTTTGTCTACTCGGTCGTATGATTTTTGTAGATCCACAAAGGCATAGAAATGTTTCTGTTTTTTTTCCAGAAACTTCTCTGTGAATATACGCAATGAGAAAATCTGATCCATGCACCCCCTTCCAGTCATAAATAAAATCATAAACTCATAAAGGCGTGAACACAACCCTCCTCCAATCTAATGGCGTGTAACCCTCCTCTAAACACTGGTTAAAAATTTTGCATAACCATGTGAGAATTATACGGCTATCTCCTTCAAAGTATTCACCAGCAATATTGTCGAAACCAAGAGCCTTACCATTCTTCATACATTTAATAGATCTTATCATTTCATCCATACTGATTTTGGTAACATTCACCCGATCGTCAATTATACCCGATTCGCCACTGGAATCACTATCAGTGCTTTCAAAAACTTCTTCAAAGTATTTTATCCATCTCCCTTTTATTTCTTTCTCATTCGTTAACATTTTTCCATATTTCGATTTTATCACTTTCATATATCCGCTTTCTGGACGATTCCGGGACTTTTTGACCTCCTTCCAAACAGTTTAATGTTTTCTTGGAAGTGTTTTGTCATTTTTTTTCTTCTTCCTATTCCCGACGTTACTTTCGTTCTTCCACTCCAATACTTATTTTTTTCTTACATCCCTTGTATACTTCTTTCGCTTGATTCCGCTCTTCGCTCATGTATCTTTTAATCATTATTATATTTTAACCTTTTTTATATGTTTTTCCTTTTAATTTTAATATTATGCTATCATTATATTATAATGCACATTCCGATAGTAAAACATATAAGAAATATGTCCATGGTATTTTTCATAAAATATGAAATATTCAAACAATTAATAGACAGGACGAATATTTAATGAACTCTTAATCATTGTTTACCGAATAACTAAATAACTAACTAACCATCACGCCGTTTCTCCGCATGGGTAGTCAGAGAGGACGGACCGCCAAACAACTCGATCTTGGCATACACTTCTTGCTTCATTCACATTCATACAACGTCTCATACATTCTCTTCCGTTATTCCGACTTCTGACATGGCCCGACTCAAGTATTTGATTTACTTGATCGTGCCATGTCTTCCTTGGGCTTCCCCGTCTTCTTCTTCCATTCACATTCGCGTCATATATTCTCCTTATACTCTTTTCTTCATTCATTCGCTCTACATGCCCAAACCATCTAAGCGTCCCTTTCTTGATCTTGCTCACTACGCTTACATCAATAAGCCTTGGAATATAAGGAATGTTATACCATGCCATATTATGTTAAGTTATAAGCTATATTATATTATGAAATGGTAAGTTATAAGTTAGATAAGCTATGTTTTATTATGCTATGTTATGTTAAGTTTAGTAATGGGTAGTTAAGTAGTCCATGGAAGGGAATGGCCGACACAGGTGTCGATGAGGCTCGCTATCCATCACACCGCCAACCCTTCGTTAGCGCGAAGAGGAGGAAAGAACGTGAACAATGTCGAATTGGCACGTGGAATGTCAGAGGAGGAATGGAAATAAAGATGAATGAACTATGTGATACGATGGTAAAGAAAAGTTTGGATGTACTCTGTATAACAGAGAGTATGAAAAGGGGGAGCAGTACGATGCAGCATAATGATACGCTCGTCATGTGGTCTGGGAGACCAGATACAGACAGGGCTTGTCAGGGTGTTGCAGCGTTAGTGTCTCCTAGAATGGTGGCATGTATGTTGCAATATGAATATGTAAGTCCGAGAATAATCTGGATCCGATTCAAAATCGGATTGACAAGAGTGTTTTTAGTTATATGCTATGCTCCTGTCATCTCTGAAAGCGATGAAGTGAAAGGTGATTTTTGGACTGGTGTGAGCGATGTGATGAGATTAAAAAAATATGAATGAAAGGATTATTATGGCAGGGGATTTGAATGGATGGGTGGGAGTTAGAAGGAATGGTTTTGAGTCAGCCGTAGGTATATTTGGGGATAAAAGAACGAATGACAATGGAAACAGAATGCTTGAAGTATGTTTAGAGTGGAACCTGTTTGAATCGAATACCTTTTTCAATCATTGTTTGCCGAATATTTTCCGATTATTCAGTGGGTGCCGAATTATGTAATTAATTGAACCCGCATGAGAGTAATTGAACATCAAATATCACAATCCATCAATAGCCCTATTTCAGAGACAACGCGATTTCAAACTGGAGTAAATACACCTTCTCCATTTACATATCTAATAAATTTAATTCGTGTACCATCGTAAGGCGCGCCGCTAAAATTATGAACATCATAAATAATTTGCAACTCATTTCCTGTATAGTATAATAATAATAATAATACTTGATGATTTATATAGTGCCGTTTTTGTGAAAAATCACCTCAAGGGCGCTGTATCTAGATATAACGTAGTATCCTAATTTGTCAAAATATTTGCAATATAAATAAAATAATACACCCAGTATTTCACGTAAGCTATATCCGATTTAAATAATGCCAGAAACTTTGGGATGATTGGCCTTGGAGTGAGATGCAGGTGATGTGGGCATAATACGAAAATGTAAATAATACCTCCGTTCTCCAATAATACTAATATGGTAGCGTTCAATATATAATGTATTGTGTTCAATATTTGAATAATTATTCTTCTCTTTATACATTATTGGACAATCGAGTGTTTTTATTATGACATGATTGTGGTAATACTTATGGTTACATATACGATCAACGCGTTTGGTAGTATTTTCGATTTCTTGCGAAGCATTAACAATAGATTGATATTTTTTTCTTCATTTCGTGTAATATAAAAGGCACTGCAACTCTGGGTGTTATGATATTGTTTGTAATGTTTAATGAATCTGATAAAAACAAGTAAATTTATCTAATTTATTCAAACGATTTTTAGTCACTTTTTGGCGTCAATATTAATAATTAAATAAGAATTGCTTTGTTTACACAACTTTTTTTAAATATTTAAATATCTACATGTTTCGAAATTAAAGCTTTTCACATCAGGATAAACAGTATAGATAAACTAATGACAAGTATAGACAAAAAAAAACATGTAAAATAAAATATAATTAGGAACATGAGAATAATGAAATTTAAAAATTCGTGCGAAGATATTTTAATCTAATGCATAAGTACGTAATCTAAAAAGAAGCTTTGAAACCGTCTGCTGAAACTTTTGTCTACATTACCCTTGATATAACACGCTTTTAAGTAAGCCCACCAATATGTGTGTTCCAAAATATGCACAAACATGTTTGGATTTGTTCCATTCAAATGCAATCGTTATTGTGGATAGTTTCTCTCGCATTAAATGGAAGTGTAAGAATAATTACATTGTTTTCCAATCTCAATGCAACGTGAATGAAGGCAACGACACTGCTGCACGTTGTGTACACGTAACTATGTGAATGAGATCGAAGTAGAGGATATGAATGTCATCACAATGAATTAGTCAAATAAGCCCATAACGAACTTATGAACTAGCGAACGGGAGAAAGCAATTTTGCAAATATTGAAGAAATACGAAAAAAGGCTACATGTTGCAATAGGTATTAGTTGGATATTGAATTATATGAAATTCTTCAAATTTTAGCACATACGTCACAAATATGTAATTTCTTTTCCCCCTAATGATATTGGCAAACTTTATTTAAAGAGTTTTTATACTGTTACGTAACAAAAGGGTGACCCTAGGTTAATTCTAGCTTCTTGTCACGAGGAAATAGCTGGGCATACAATTACGAAACGACCCTCCAGAAATCGCAACCCGGCAACCAATCCAGTGAGCTTCCGCCAGCCATTTTGGTTAATCAACTAATGAGGTCTAGCGGAACGGACAACTTCCGACCGCTTAGAACGGCTGGATCTCGCGTAGCAAAATCGCCGTCGCGATCACTCTTGTTCCGACCTTAGAGCTATCACCTGCGTACTCCGTTGGATCTCGCAGCCGTTTCTATTATTACATCATTCGAGTCCGATTGGAAACAACAATTGCATGAGGGCTTGAAGCCCTCAGCAGATAGTTCCCATTTTACTTTAAAACACCAAAGATGGTGACTTGTTATTATCTACTTAAACTGAGATGTCCGACGCTTGTGCCCAAGTACGCAGCCCACCGCCCATTTTTTTTCATTTCATCAGAGAAAGAGAGAAGTAGCTTATGTCCGAATAAGAGCCATCTACTTGGCACAACTATACATAACCTGCAATGTCTATGTTCACTTAACAATAAATTCTTAACTGAAAGTCCTCCATCTCTTTATTTAAAGTAGAATAGAATTGCCTCTCCTCCAATTATAAGACTGCGGTCGACTCATATGACCCTGAGAGAGAAGAAACCTCCCGCCGTACCGAAACCTTAGCTATCTATTGTCCGGACGACGCTGAGACTCGCCTGAGATACTATCACCGGGTAAGTCGCGCTGTTATTCTTATCTCCGCCTCTCAACTGCACCCGACCTTCCTCCATCCTATCTTACCCATCATCATAACAATACATTTCATAAGCTGTCCTCCTATCTGCTGGAATGCTACAAATAGGTGTAAACCCTTTATACTTAACTCTCAGAGGTTCACTCACTTGTAAACTGCTGAACGGCGGTGTAAGTAATTCAGCGATAGGTAACTCTAAGTTAAGTACTTATTAAAATTTGTGATCCTGATAAATTCTCCATATTACGAAGACATAAATAATTCAATCTCCCAAGATATTTAATGCTGTCTGTATCTTGGAAATATGATAACCTTACTAACGGCCTTTTGACGGCCTCCATGGTCGAGGGGTAAGGCTCTCGACTACGATTCCGTAGGTCGTGGGTTCAAATCCCGGCGTGCGCAAGTAATTTTTATTTAATTAATTTTTGTTGTTTCACGATTAATTCATTTAAAGATAATATATGGTATATTTGCGCACGTTCCAGAGTAGAAGATACTCTCAGTATCGCCCTGGTGAAAGAACACCATTCAGAACGGAAACGTTGCTTGAAATGGCTTTTAGCCGTGTTTGGTGACCAGATCTGAATAGCCAAGTATTTCCCCTTTTCACCACCTTCCTCTCCCCATTCTCCTTCCCCTCCCCAATACCTTCAGCCTCACAACTTTTCCCAATCGGGAATGCCATAGTCTCACTGGCTCCAGACGGTTGGGAGCAGTTTGGGACTCTTTTGTGCTATTCATATAAAAACAAAAAAAAAACAGATATTTCAACCGAAAATTAATAATTCATATAATAAGAAATTGTTAATTGATCTTCAAAAAACCATCTATTTTTCCATTTTACGTTTTCGAAGGATGTAGCCCCATTTTAGTAAATACTTAAGCAAATTTTGTTGCATGCCTAACCACATCTGATCACACCGGCTATTGCGGGGAAGGGATACACAAGTGTACGCTCACTTCTGCACGCAGAGCTAACCTTTTCAAAACATTTATAATAACGGTTTTTTATTTTCAGATGTTTTAGATGGTTGACTGGTATGGTGAGATAAAGTTGCTTATTGTAGTTCGGAAGTTACAACTTAGCGTCTAACACGACAGGTCATTACCCCCGATTAGGGTTGTCTTGTGGGCAAAGCACATATTGAGATACAAGTGAATCACGTTGCAATAATTGCAAATTGTAAAGAAAGTATCCCACACGTGTCATGCTATGTGCACTTCCTCTAATTACTATTCACCTGTTCTATTATTCATCGATCTTTAACTTTTCCAGTTTCTCTGAGATGCTTTGCAAATAATGTCATACTAAATGATTCAAAGAGTAACGGTGAAATCAAAGAAATCTGGAGATGGAAAGCCAATCACTCGGTATTTTTACTTTTTGCTTTCTGATAAACAAACATGAAATTACGTTTTAGATATAAAACTATCTCAACCAATATTTTACGCCAGAAGTCATTATACCTATTTAATGTTCTGTATAAGAGTGATATAATGAATACCTAGCAATATAGTATATATTTTTATACAATAGTCCAACAATTTATTTTGTTTCTTTAAATGTTACATTTATTAATTACAATTCCATTTTTAACCTCACTGGGACTAAGCCTTTTCGAGGTTTACAATTTTATAGAAAATAACACATTAATAAAACTACCATAAAAATAAAGATTTGTATTTTAGTTATGAAATGTTTGTATAAATTATTCGAATGTCACTTTTAATATTCGTATATAGGTAGACCATTATTGTTACAAAAGAATTCTTTCAGATTGGTGATAAAACTGCTCGAAGGTGTGAGAAATCATTATAATGAAGTAAAGAAGGAAGGGTGACTCTTTGTTAATGTTGAATCTTATAATATAATACACGTATATTATAATATGCAAATAACTTAGGCAAGACAAATATCAAAAAAATCATTATAATGAAGTAAAGAAGGAAGGGTGACTCTTTGTTAATGTTGAATCTTATAATATAATACACGTATATTATAATATGCAAATAACTTAGGCAAGACAAATATCAAAAAAATGGCTGTCCTCGGTTAAGATAAACATTTTAACATTTTTTTTAAATATAAATAAGGAATTAGACAATTTAATATTTTTATTTAATAAGACTGTTAATTTATTTGATCAAAAGAAGATTTAGTTTTAAATGCTACGAAGTTTAGATCATCGATAGTGCAAACGTTCAGTTTTACCCCGTTAAGTATGAATATAATTGAACGTGTATGATATCCATGTCTGGTTTATTGAATACTATGCGAAAACTGCAAGAATTGAAGGTCATTCCGAGATACGACTGCGGTGATTTGTGATACAATAAATGTTATGTATATTCCGATATGACGTGCACGTGATGCATTATTATTCACAAAAATTAGACAGATATAGAAACACAGCAGGCATTTTAAATGTGCATACTTAGCTCTAAGGCTTAGGTAAAACAGAGTATTTAAGTTCGTTCATTTATTCACAAAAATACAGCTGCATAAATTATTGCTACATACATATTTTACTGCACTACAAGAAAATGGAAATAATTTATTTATTTCTTTACAATAACTCCATACAGGAGGCCCCGAGGTAAATAATTTCCCTCGAGGTCTATCATCCACCATCATATTTGGGGATGCTGTGTGGAGAGTCTTTTAGAGAATAGGAAGGAGTGAATCTGGGTCTTGAATAGACCCATGTTGTGGGAGGGAGGAAACACAGAGGCCGACCGATCATTCCATAGCCGAGCTGTTGAATACAAGAACGAGTCGTAGAAGCGACCCGTTCTCATGTGACAAATGTCAACCATGTACAAATGTTCGGCGCGCGTTTGGAGTGTAACTGTGCACCGGTGCCGAATGGATCAATGACGCAAGTTCCTCAAAGCATCTTCCGTTAAAATACCGGTAGAACAAGGCCAGCATTCCAACCTGACGTCTGTGCCCCAAGGATTACAATCCATTTGTTAAGATAATGCTTTTGTCCCACAAAAAAAGGAATGAAAGAGAATTTTTACCTACTTAAGGTTGTTCACAAACGCACCTCCGTGAATCGATGGAAGTACAAATCACATTCTAAAATAATAAATGCTTCTAAATAATGACACTCAAAAGGTGAAATAATTGTGTATAGTGCCCTCGGTGTAATGCAAAATAAATATGTTATTGACGAAAGCATTCTATGATCACAGGTTTACCTAAACGCCACTGAGATATGTATATTTGTAAAAGCTGGTCAATCGAAGTAACTCGATTAGTCAAATCAATATTTCGAAAGATTAATCATATCATTAAACTCAGTTATATCTGTTTTCCTATAAGACGTGGAAAAAATATGCCATTAAAAAATCGGAGAAAAAAATTATTTGGTTTGAGCGCGGCCGGTCGCGAAACAGGAAGAAGGCCGCGGGGGATGATTTCCAATGAAACGGAGCAATGTTTTTAAAGGTGATACCGGTGTCTCCATATCGGATGACTGCGAAGAGTACAGAATAGATTCGGTAGGAGGAGTATAACCTTTTAAACTATGTAGGATCATCACCTTATTTTATGAGTTACGGATTAGAGGAAGTACTCTAATAGTTGGAAAAGGCTTGATTGAAAAGACTTTGAAACAATACATCAGAGAAATGAGGAATTTTTTCCCCAAAAAATTACAAAATATCTGCATTATAGGACGGTATTCTTCTCAATGAATAAAAAACTTTTTACATCGGAAAGACTTGTAGAAATTTCAGTATTAGAGTTAAGGAACACCTAAGGTGTTTAAATAATAACAACTATTCTGAATTTGCAAATCATATTTTAGAAACCAATCATTCGTTTGATATAAATAAAGGTTTAAAAGTTTTACATACAAATTCAACTGGTTTACAATTAGATAAATTTGAAATTTTAGAAATAAGAAAAAGTGTTAATAGCGAATTAAATTTAATAAATAATCAAATATTTTTTTTAAAATAGCTATCTCTTAAATTTATTTTCATATTAATATTAATAATGATAATTTTTATTTATATTTCTAATTTAAATGTATTATTCAATGTTTTATAATTGTTTTGTCATTAACATTTTTGATCTGTTACTTAACTACTTTAATTCATTTTTGTTTATGCTCATATTTTGTATATTCTTAAATTATTGTTTTAAATTTTTATCATTTTTCTATACTTGAAATTATTTTTTAGTATTCATTTCTTCCTGAAGATGATAGCATTGCTATCGGAACATGTAGAAATATTTATATATTTTAAATAAAGTGGTATATACAAAGTGTATTTTCAATTATATAAATTAAAAACTAAATAAATTAATTGTATATTAATATTAATTGTCTCTTCGGGAAACCAAACTGCCATTCGAGCAGAATTACTTGTCACAGATGAGAAAAGAACGTTTGATTTAAATCGACGATTCAAGAAATTACTGGATACCTTACATTTTTATACTGTGGTAATAATATTCTGTTAAATTAGGTTATTCACATGTGACGCAAGTTTTATTTCCCTTTGAGTCCCTCTTGATTATTTTTTCCCGTTTGCATCCGCAAATTGTTTTCCCCATCTGTAACGGATGCGAAAAGGATGGGAAAACAGTCAGAAGAAAATATAAATTATTAAAATATATATATATATTTTTTTTTTAATCGCCACATTGATTATTAATCAAAGGTTGATTCGTGTTTTTAACGTTTTGAAAAAGGTACTCCTCGCTTACGCGCTTATCTGGGAAAACTGCGCTTTTCTAGGAACAGCTTCTTCAAAGCATACTTTACAATTCATACTATCGATCAATTAATCTGCCCCTTTCCCAAAGGAGATTCAATATACTTAGGCCGATCTCCACACAAAACATAGCCACCAAGTCAAAGGTTTATTCTTCATTCGCATTACAACCATCACGCACTAACATTTTCTCAGACTGTTTTTCCAATTTGCTGAAACTGCTATTGAATATTGTCTACATAATCAAAGGCATCCAACTTTTCTCCGGCAGATAAGTGGAGCAAAGCACTCACCTGACCCTCAGCCGAAGGAGTTTTGTGTTAAACATACATAATAATGCGCCTGCACTTACTGCACAGATAGGTAGACTATTCTATTCAACTGTTCGGAAAATGAAATTATTCAAAGATATTAATTTACAATTATTATGTGTTGATAAATACGTGTTTCTAGATGACGTCGAGATATCGGTAAGATCTTTGGTTGGGAAAAATGTTATAAAATTCATTTTTATAAACAGTTTTTAAAATACTTTTCTTACCTGCCGTTTGATTTCGGTCTGAGTGCGATACATTTGACTAAAAAATAGTTCCCCACACAAACAGGCGGGTTTCATATTTAGCAACTTTTTATTTTTTACCGTTTTACCGGATTACATTTTTTAACGTATTTTACTAATGGGATATAGAAAAAATGCTTAATTAAAACTACATTAGCGAAACGTATAATAAAATGTATAAGCATCCAGGAAAAAAAACCGTATTTGGCACTCCTGAAATAAAAAAAATTAAAAAAAACATGTGTTTTAATGGCATTTAGGGCAGAGTGTTACAAGTTTTTTTATCATGGTTGCTTTTCTTAATTTTTGTGAGTTATGTAAATAGATTTATCCCATTCCTATCTAGAGGTGCATTATATAGGCCCATGTGAAAGAAACCAAGTAATCTTACTTTATTGGTACCACGGTGGCACAGAAAGAAACCAAGTAATCTTACTTTATTAGTACCACGGCGGCACAGAAAGAAACCAAATAATCTTACTTTATTGGTACCACTGTGGCACAGAAAGGAACCAAGTAATCTTACTTTATTGCTAACACGGTGGCACAGAAAGGAACCAAGTAATCTTACTTTATTGCTACCACGGTGGCACAGAAAAAAACCAAGTAATCTTACTTTATTGCTACCACGGTGGCACAGAAAAAAACCAAGTAATCTTACTTTATTGAATTCGTCTTAAACCTAAAAGATTCTTTATTACACTGTTAAACTGATATGCTTTAACATTAATTTATTATATCTGTAGAAAATGTTTGTCTTTATTGCATAAATTACAAGTCACGGCCCATTTAGTAGGTACTAAAGGCGGGTTTCTAGGCGAATTTCATACCTACTTACCGAAAAAAAACGCTTGCGCTTGACGGCCTCCGTGGTCGAGGGGTAAAAGACACTGAACTACAAATCCGGATCTCGGGGGTTCGAATCCCGGTGTTCGCAAGTAAATTTAATTTAATTAATTTGTGTTATTTCACATATAACTGCTATAAAATAATAAATTGTAGATACTGTCCGTATCGCCTTGTGAAAGACCCCATTTAGATTCAAAGCGTTACTTGAATTGGCTTTATCTGTGGCTTGGTAACCATATCATAATAGCCTACTACTTCCCTACCTTCCTCTATCCCATCTCCTTCCCTCCCAATACCGTTTAGCTTCGCAACATTCTCCGATTGGGGATAACATAGACTCACTGACTCCTGTTAGCAGGGAACAGACAAGACTTGTGCGGTGTTCACATTAAAAAAATAATAAAAATCATCAATTTTTAACCACCTGATAAAATAGTGATTGTATTGGTGAGTGCTAATAGTAACTGTTAGAGATATTTTTCTCTTCGTGTTTATTATTTTTAAATGATTCCCAAAAAATACATAGAAATTACTTTTGACGACTCCTTGGTTGAGTGGTTACGATTCTTGGCTACGAATCCGGAGGACGCTGGTTCAAATCCCGGCGTGTGCAAGTAAATTTTATTTTTTCTTCAACAGATTTGTAGTCACTTTGTGGCGTCATTATTAATAAATTGAGATAATAACTTTATAATAATTTTCACCACTGTTATTTTTTAATGTGGTGTTATTCATACTAATTTATTAAATTTTGTTTGATTAAATAGTTTTATTTCACAATTCATTCCTTAAAAATATTATTTCGTATATTTGGGGAAAGTTCCAGATTGGTAGATACTGTCAGTATCGCCCTGGCGAAAGACCACCATTCAGAATTAAAACGTTGCTTGAAATGGTTTTAGCCGTATAAATCTGAATAGTCAGGTAATTCCCCACCTTCCTCTTCCTTATCTTCTTCCCCTCCTCAATACCTACAACATAGCGCAATCGGGGATGCCATAGTATTTCTGGCTCCAGACAAGACAGTGAGGAGCAGCTGGGACTCTCGTGTGGTATCACATAATTTTATTTTTTTTAAATACATAGAGATACCAAATATAACGTTCAAACCAAAAGATTTAGAATTCAGTGTCCTCCGAGGATGAAAGCAGGAGTTTAGTAATTAGGTTCTATGTTTGAATGGGGGTATTAACCTTCAAGGAATAATACAACTTGGAAGAGGAAGTCCGTAGTCCGTAGTCTTTAGTATCAGTCGGGAGACCTTTAACTTTAACTTGTACGCATTGAATATAACATAGAGTGTTGTGTTATTATTAAATGGGAGTACGCCACTTCTGGAAATTTTATACATTATCACTTTAATTAGTAAAACTTTAGAGGAGAACCAAAAAAACTTTTTAAAATGCTATCAATTTTTAAATTTTGCGGTAAATGTTAGAACCACTTTACGTACATAATAAAAGTAGCAATATATTTTTTTTATTTGGTTATAGCACATTTTTATTTAAAGCTTAAAGAATTATATCCTTCGGGGATAATTTTATTCGGATATATATTTAATGTGACATATTAGTAAGGATTCATAAAATTATTCTTAGGTAAATATCTATAAATATTTTTATTTAAAGGTTGAAGAATTATATCCCTCGTGGATAATTTTATTCGGATATATATTTAATATGACATATTAGTAAGGATTCATAAAATTATTCTTTGGTAAATATCTATAAATATTTTTATTTAAAGGTTGAAGAATTATATCCTTCGTGGATAATTTTATTCGGATATATATTTAATATGACATATTAGTAAGGATTCATAAAATTATTCTTTGGTAAATATCTATAAATATTTTTATTTAAAGGTTGAAGAATTATATCCTTCGTGGATAATTTTATTCGGATATATATTTAATATGACATATTAGTAAGGATTCATAAAATTATTCTTTGGTAAATATCTATAAATATTTTTCACGCGTAATAGCTTTATAATTTGTTATTATTGTTATAATTCTTCATGTGTTTATTTTTATATTGCGTGGAAATGGAAACATTGTTGTCTCCTAGTTGGAACGTGAGCCAAATCGGTGGCGTGGGATCGAGCCTAGCGAGTGAGAAAGAGAGAGAGAGAGAGAGAGAGAGAGAAAGAGATGGGATTATGGTTGTATAATCGAAAGATTTATCGAGAATATTCCAAGTGGATCAACGAACCGATCTGACCTAGAGAGAGACAGCCTCACTCGAGAGGAGGCGAGCTCAACCACACCATCCATGGGATATTTTCATAATCTGCTTCCAAGGTGCCATTTCACATAATGTGGGTCGATTGCCCATAAAGCGAAAACATCGCCACGGTATTGCCTTCATAAACCATTGAACGTGTCGACTGATTGCGACTAATTAATAACTACCTTATTGTTCATTAAACTACAATGCGAGTCGTCGGCCATTGACATCACGAGTTTATTCAATTAACGTAACCAATTATAACCCAGAAAGAAATAATAGTATCCAAACAAGTTTTGTGGTCAAAATTGTATTATTTTTGCAGTCACGAAACCACGTAGACTGAGATATCCTTAATTTTATGATACATTTAACCCAAACCTAAATTAAATATTACAATATAATCATTTTCATGGCTTACTCTAAGCTACCACGCTTCTTCGCCGAATTTGTTCACATCGTCGATTCGGCGGCATAGGGCGACCTTGAACCCTTTCGGTTACGTTTACATATATATATATATATATATATATTAGTACCAGTGGCGTGCAGTCCATAGAGGCTGAAAAGCTGTACCTACCTTAAAAATATCGTCATATGAAAACTCCACAAACCGAAAAAATAATTTTGTATCTCAAATTTGTAACACTTCTAATTTATTTTTACAACAATCAACGAAAGATAATAATAAAAACGCCTTTCTTCATGATCAAAAAAATATTTTGTGTTTATCATTTACAATTTAAAAAAACTGCAGCCTTCTCTTAGTCATAGAGAAATGCACGCCACCGATTAGTAATACATCTACACAGATATGTAAAACGTTGACGTTAGTTTATACCGGTACAACGTATAACAAAATGATAAACAGCGAATCATAGTTGATAAGTATGAAAACTCTGTAATTTAAAACAATATAATAAAATAGGTTGGTATATATTTCATAAAACACTTTTTATTGAAGTGAAACACATGAGTCAAACCGAGCTATTCTATTCCTGATGTCCCAGAAATCTTATCTCTTACTTAGCACTGGTGTTGTAGAAGACAGCAGCATCAACTGGCACATGGCCAAGGAGATAGGTCTCCTCGCAAGTCATGGAATTGTGGGTGATGATTTTCAAAATGTTAAAATGTACAAAAAATACAAAGTTTTACCACTTGATACGATGAACAGTACTATCAAAATACACTATTTAACTATCCCCATCAATACAACGACTCTTTTTCACATAATTACGATTGCCAAACAATCTGATTAAGAACTTGAAGAGTTTCTAAAATAGGAATTCTGTCCGTATCCATTGCCGCTTTTCAACAACTGTGGTATGCGAAAAGAAACCAAGTCTGCTTTATGCAAATCATTTACACCAACTGAACAGGCAAATCTCTAAGGGTGTGTGTATGCCATAGATGGAGGAAATTTGCTGCATAAATTCGTGTGGAGCAGGTGTCAATCGTTTTCATCAATCATTTCTTATGCCCAAGTTAAAGGAGAGTCCTGTAGTTGTGTTCGACGGTTACCCTCAAAAGGAAAGATGCAGAAGTATTAAATATACTGCGCGAGCAATAAGATCACGCAAACAAACCTCAATATATTTAATGTTCAACGAAATAATGGTACCTACAGTATCACAAGAAAAATTTCTGGGCAACATGAAAAACAAAGAGCATCTAATTTTAATGTTGAAGGACAATTTGGCAGCAACTGACATTCACATAAAGCAGACACAAGAGGATGCGGATGCACTTATTGTCACCGCAGCAATGTAACTTGCATAACAACATAACTACAGTTATTGTGGGTGAAGACGTAGATTTGCTGATTATTATGATTGGTTGCTGTAAGGGTTAACATTTAAATATACTCGTATACTTTCTAAAACCAGGCTAAGGGACAGTTCCACCACTCTTTTTTTCTCCTGACTGCAAACTTGGTCAATTGATTGCTAACAACATATTGTTTTTGCATGCCGTGGAAAGCCGTGTAAGTAGGAAAGATGAGGTTCTTCAGACTCTCAAGAAAACCCTACATTAACTGAGATCATTGAGATTTTTTAAAACACTATAGCAGAGGCTGATGCAGTTACTGGTTCTGGCCATAGTTTTTCGCCTTATTGTAAAAATTGACTGACAAGAAAACCACGTCATTAAACAAATTTATGAATAAATGCTACCGTAGGTCTGCATACAAGACATCCGCCCATTTGGCGTCCATACCTCCTACTGAGGCTGCAGCTCAGCAACATTCTTTGAGGGTTATAAAAATTGGTTGACAAGAAAACCACGTCATTAAACAAATTTATGAATAAATGCTACCTGCATACAAGACATCAACCTATTTGGCGTTCATACCTCCGACTGAGGCTGCAACTCAGCAACATTCTTTCAGGGTTATAAAAATTGGCTGACAAGAAAACCACGTCATTAAACAAATTGATGAATAAATCCTACCTTAGGTCTGCATATAAAACATCAGCCCATTTGGCGTTCATACCTCCTACTGAGGCTGCACCTCAGCAACATTCTTTGAGGGTGTATTTTTAAGTTCAACAATGGCTTGGGAATGAAAAATCCTGAATGATGGGGTTGGAAGAAAACCAAAGATGGTCTGGAGCCAATACCACACTACAGCTACCAGCACTTCAAGCTGTTTTGAAACGTATTTCTTACAAATGCAAGAAGACCTACCAGACAAACTGTGGATGCAAAAAAGCAGGCCTGAAGTGCCCCAATATGTGTGTGAACTGCGAAGGCACTTGCGATAACATACCGCTTACTGAAATCGAAGAAGTCGAGGATGACCCGGATTTCCCCAAAGTACTTTAAGGTAACTATGCATAAATAATTCCATTTCACCTTATCTTTTCACTCAATTTGTATTTGTGGGTTCAAAATATGTATCCTAAAACAGTTTGCATAACTGTTCAATTAGAACTAAGGCATTATTATTTTTTTCTTTTTTCAGGCCTAGAAGAACTGAACAGCATCCCTGGAGAAATTGTGGAACCTTTGACCAAGTTTGTTTAACTCAATAATATTTTAATAATAAGTATTTTATAAAATACCTACCTTCCTATTTTTTATATTGTTTTACATTACACCGTTTTCATATTTCTACCATGAATCGCTGTTCATAATTTTGTTGTATGTTGTACTATGTAAAAACGTTAACGTTTTACATATCCTTGCGGACGTATAACGATGACGATTCATTATATACTTTCAGTAAGCAGGCGGCTTACTACTTAGCGCATTGTAATTTTTTTTCATAACTGCTCAAATTCAGAAAAAATTGCTTACGCATAAATTATAGAGAATTTTAATTGTTTTTATTTTTTTCTAAGTATAGTAAAATATTTACAGTGAAATGCTTACTTTTAGTATTACAAACAGAAATGCTGTAAAGAAAAGGGTTTTTGTTATTTTTCGAAAATATTTGATTTTCACCAATTTTTCAACGTCCCTTTATGCGACAACCATACGTCGTACAAAACATTATAAATATATGAATTGTAGGTCATTTTTTTATCAATATTTTAATATAATAATAATAATTGGATGATTTATATAGCGCTGTTTTTGTTATAAATCACCTTAAGGGCAATATGTGATCAGATATTGCGTAAAAAGCTTAATTTGCAAGTTATAAGCCAAAAACCAAAAAAAAACTGTGATTTCTATTGGTTATTCACTGATTTTTCATACTTTACGAAAAAAACTTCAACTTCAAAAAACATCTTCAGATTCGTGTTCAGCACCCCAAAACACATAAATTACGCCGGCAAAAAATATTACACCAGAACTTTCCACTTCAATCTCTTTTTGAACACCATTTGACTGGACTAGTTGGCGTTATTTCCAATTAGCGTCAATGCCCAGTACTAATATACTCGTATATACCTATAAATATTGTTAAAATATTTTTCTTGGTAAATCGTCCATTTAACAAATGGATATTTAGGCATTTTCAATTGTGTCGGTTAGCTTCCTTAACCATCAGTTTAATATTTGTTTAACTCATATGAATATTGTAAGTAGCCTATATCGGGTGTAGATGATCCAAAGCTTTTCTTCTCCCTGTCTTATGCATAGGAGGTTGTAAAACTACGATTGTTTTTTTTATTTTGGGAAAGCAGAATTGTAAGCACTATGATGATGTGAAGTTTTGTAATCACACCACATTGTGAGTTATGTTTTAAGTTTTTGCATTAGTGTGAATACGGTGTACTTATTGTACTAGTTACAAATCAAGTTATGAAATTCAAGTAATTTTTAATGGAATTCATAATATATTATTAAACAGTTCAAAGAACATGATTGAAAAAAAGAATTATAGACGATGAAGTGTGAAAATAGCTGTAACAGCAATATCAAATGATTTTTAATAAAAATATATCCACTTAGTGACTGAGCTGGCATCGGGTCTGAGTCTCACCCAGGCGTTGTGAGTTCGATTCCTCGACTGGATAAGTCCTCCATCACGATATAAGCAACACTTTCCACTTATATTTTTTTTATTAATCTCGATAAAATATAATTACAATGGCATGTTCTATGTCTGCTTCTCTGGGAAAATTCCTGTGTCATGTGTGATGGTAATATGTGGTAGCATATTTTTAAATATTTCTTTAAAAATATGTCCACTTAGTGACTGAGTTGGCATCGGGTCTGAGTCTCACCCAGGTGTTGTGAGTTCAATTCCTCGACTGGATAAGTCCTCCATCATGATATAAGCAACACTTTCCACTTATATTTTTTTTATTAATCTCGATAAAATATAATTACAATGGCATGTTCTATGTCTGCTTCTCTGGGAAAATTCCTGTGTCATGTGTGATGGTAATATGTGGTAGCATATTTTTAAATATTTCTTTAAAAATATCTTGTAACATTAAAACTGGGTGATTTTTAATTCTCCGTGGGTATAACTGAATAAAATTAAATTGTGTAATTCATGAGATACACATACGAGTACGTATAGTTTTCTATAGCTTTACTAATAAATACTTGAACTGGATCATATTTTACCTAGCCAGGAAATTTTTCAAAAAAAAATCATTTTCAGAGTGCATATCAAACAGAATTCGTTTTTCAAACACAGTTAAAGGTTTCTATGATATTTTTACAGTAGGTTAGTTGTTACATGGGTTATTTAAATTCTTTGAAGATACAACAGAACAGATATTGTTAATACTTTGAAAAAAGTATACCGAGGTCAGTAATGGACTGGACAGTGGACAGGGGGCATTGGGGACGACCAAAACAGGATTTGAGATGAGACGGCCTAAACTTGTTTATGTTTAGATAGCGCATGTATGTGACTACTAGGTAGTTGTATAAGTAATGCCCACGTGACTGTTTGGGTATTCTACGTATATGTGCCTCTTCTTAAGCCGCTACTCATTGGAACGTCGTAAACAAAATTATCTTCGACTGGTCATAGAAAAAACGCACTCGAATGGAAGATCGTTTAATCTAATAGGGATTTATGAAATAAAGGTTCCATTAGTATTAATTTTTCTATGCCTTCATTATTTTTATACTAGTTCAGAGATCACGTGGCTTCAGTCAGCTTCTCCTGTCTCTAGTCATTAAGTTATTACACTCTCTCAAAATTTACAAAAAAGCTTCATGTCCTAAGATTCTAAATTCATGTGTAAATTCTAGAATGTGCCACGGGAAAAGTTCTATTTTTATAACATGTCGTCACTGATCACTCACCAGAGTAATTGTCCAACTCCCCACCCCTACCCTACCCCTCAAATACCTACCAATTTTTTTATGTTTTTAGGTAAATAAAAAATAAAGAAATTTCGCGGGAGACCAAAATTTCATTTACATTTTTTAGTTCAAATATGGTCAGGAATCGCTGGTTTAAGTAAGTCCGATACGTCTCTTAACGTACTGTATAAATGAAAGACTTCTGTTTAGGGGAAAAGAAAAAGAGTTTATCTCGGTGGCACTATTTCTCCTAACAGATATTATGGAATACGAGTTGAACCACATTCGGCAGATCTCATAGGCTAAGAGACCAAGAAGCAAGAGAAGAAAGAAGACGGTAAGAAGTAAGATGGCAAGAAGTCGATGACTCCACCACCTCCACCGCGGCGGATAGTAAAAGCGAAGAAGGGGCCAACACGGGACATTGCCCCGGTGACGTCACAGCCGAAATTCCACCTTTATCGTTGTTGTCGTATATAATCGTACGGAGAACCGTTACACCCAATAAAACGAAGGCAAAACTGCTGAAAGCGATGGATTACTTTCTCGAATAACTAACGTAATTAGGAGATGCCCCGCTGCCGTAATTAAAACCAATGTGACTTACGCTGTTTGCGTGGTTTTCGCAGTTGCAAATACAATAAGTATTTTAGTGTGTGCGCAAATAATTAAAACATCCGTGTTGCATAGGCGTACCTTAGTGCTGCGGCACATAACCAGCCCATTGAACTGCAATAATATGCACATTAGAGTCTTTCTTTTGCATTCGACGCGTTTTCGGGTGTTCGCAAAAACTAATTAGGAGATGCCCCGCTGCCGTAATTAAAACTAATGTGACTTACGCTGTTTGCGTGGTTTTCGCAGTTGCAGATACAGTAAGTATTTTAGTGTGTGCGCAAATAATTAAAACATCCGTGTTGCATAGGCGTACCTTAGTGCTGCGGCACATAACCAGCCCATTGAACTGCAATAATATGCACATTAGAGTCTTTCTTTTGCATTCGACGCGTTTTCGGGTGTTCGCAAAAACTAATTAGGAGATGCCCCGCTACCGTAATTAAAACTAATGTGACTTACGCTGTTTGCGTGGTTTTCGCAGTTGCAGATACAATAAGTATTTTAGTGTGTGCGCAAATAATTAAAACATCCGTGTTGCATAGGCGTACCTTAGTGCTGCGGCACATAACCAGCCCATTGGACTGCAATAATATGCACATTAGAGTCTTTCTTTTGCATTCGACGCGTTTTCGGGTGTTCGCAAAAACTAATTAGGAGATGCCCCGCTGCCGTAATTAAAACTAATGTGACTTACGCTGTTTGCGTGGTTTTCGCAGTTGCAGATACACTAAGTATTTTAGTGTGTGCGCAAATAATTAAAACATCCGTGTTGCATAGGCGTACCTTAGTGCTGCGGCACATAACCAGCCCATTGAACTGCAATAATATGCACATTAGAGTCTTTCTTTTGCATTCGACGCGTTTTCGGGTGTTCGCAAAAACTTTTATTTTTATTTTTTACATTAAGTCCAACCAGGAGGCACTGCGGAAAATAATATGGGTATTGAAGAGACCCATATTATAGAAGGGAGGAAACACAGATCGTAGAACGAGTCGTAGAAACGACCCGTTCTCATGTGACAATGTCAACCGTGTACAAATATTGGCGCGCGTTTGGAGTGTTTCCCGACTATGCACCGGTGCCGAAGGGATCAATGACGCTAGCTCCTCAGAGCATCTTTCATTGAAATACCGGTAGAACAAAAACAGCATTCCCACTTGACGCCTGTGCTCTAAAGATTGCAATCCGTTTATTAAGATAGAGGAATCTATCAAACGGAACCGTCCGTTTCTGCACAGGGTTAAGGGTTTTATTGATGTATTGGGGGGCTAGCAAATTCAACAGTGGAGCAAACCTTTAGTAATAATAATAAATGGATTATTTCTTTAGCGCCGTTTTCGTTTTCGGAAGTTATCAAAATACATGAATGCTGCTTATGTTAAGTTTAGTTAGTAGTATATCGGAACATAAAACCTTACAAGTCTCCGAGGGACGGACTACTCATACTTTTCACAAGGCGCTTGCACCTATCGGTCCATGGCACGTCTACCTTGTCTGAGGTGAAAAACTGACCGTCGTCCCTCAATTAAGTTCAACGGAGAGAAAGCTGTTCGTTACCCTTTCATTAATTTCCATAAAGCACCATAAATTTAAAGTGAACTAACTGAGGAAAGCAAGTCACTTCGATCGTTGAGATAAAAATGATAATTATAAGCCGCGTTAGCACTCCCTTCACTTTCTTCATAAATAATCAATATCAATACGAAAAATAAATCCATTATTATAAAAATGACTCCTTTGAGAGGAACTTAATAATTCATAGCACAAAAACGATACTGTATTGTTGCGAAAAGAGAAATTTAAGTAAACATTATACTTTTTACGCAAAAAGGATTAGACAAGTGAAATCATAAATTTGTTCATATTTTCCCTAAAGCATGTTTTTTTTATTTACTTATCGAATTTTGCCCTCAAAAAGACATGTATTTTGGACGCCAAGTGACGTACTCTGGTGCAATGACCTAGGCCACTCGACGCTCTAGAATATGAATGTGTGTTGGCTTAATGCTTTTTACGAATTGCAATAGTTTTTGGTAAAAGCATAAATGTCCGAAAAATCGCATTGAAAGTGACCTTCACCTTTTTTATTTGTATATACCTACAAAATTGATATCATGATACATTCTGCACGATAATTGAAGGAAACTGTTTTAAAGTACTCATAATTCAATTTATTGGAATAACTTGGAAAAACAAATAAACATCATTGTAATATTGAATTATTGAAGATAATCTTCCAATTATGGAGGCAAATATGATTACTGCTGCCCGGGGAACCATTCATTGGAGAACTAAGACCTCTGCCATAGGTCACTCTAAGTGGTTCGCTATCTTTGGTGACTTAGTAGGGTGCCCGGTTTTATTAGTGAGGTTTCGTCCGAATGTCATCTCCTTCCCTTCCTTATAAAGCCTGAGGGTCTTTATACAGCATCCCCAAAGAAGACATTCAAGAAGAAAATTCTTTTCTTCAGGGCCTCCTGGGCAGAGATAATGTAAAAAACATTAACAAAATCAACGAATCTCTAAAATATGTCAGTAATTTTTAAATAGATACATAATATTATTCGTATTAGCTCAGTTGTAGAGTGTTGTCCCGGTAAGACAGAAATCCTGGATTTGGTTACGATACGAGCTTTAGCTATATATTTTATGTATTTTCTGTTTCATGTATATTCAATATTTGTTAATATTATCTTATTATTAATAATTGCAAAACAGCGAATTCAATAAACCTAATTTACAATTCTAATTAAATCGTTTTACTTTCGTGTGGAAAATGAGGTAGGTATTTGACATGTTTAGGCTTTCATGGGGAAGAAGTTAGGCATATAGCGTTGTCAAATAAAATAACTAAGTTAAAACAAAACGCTATTCAAATTAAGTTTGTTAAAAAGTTCTTCATTTTAAAGAATACTGGTTTTTGTATGATGGGGATGTATGGTAGGTCACCCCGTACGTTACACGTTAGCCAACTCACTTAGATTTCAGGTTTTTTTTTCTATATCTGTGAAAGCTAGATTTTTAAGATAATTTAATATGAGTATACGAATTGTCACACTTTTCTTCAATAATTTGTGGGAAAATAAATTATCACAAAAAAACTAAAAATGTCTGATTAATACTCGAGAAAGAATAATTATACATAAACAATTATTTCTTCTCGAAAATAGAAAAAATAAAAAAGCTGGAAAACCTCGGGGTTGATGTAAGTATGCATATCTAAATTTAATCCATAATGTTTACTAACGATGTAGATTATTTAGAAAAACACAGTGATTTGACTAATGCCTTTATTGATGATGCAAATTAATGTCTAAAAATGCATCGAATGAAGGTGTGTGAACCGATAGCCCGCGGTGCCACAAAGCAGTGCATCCCTACAACACCACTGCCAAAGCGCCAAGATCATATCCACAGCGACTGGCAACTATCAATCAGCAGCCAGTAACCGGCCACCGGCAACTGGCAACCGGCAACTGGCAACAGCAACTCACTACCCACTGGGTCAGGAGAGCGCATTGTGCCACTTACCTTGCTCTTGGCAGAATAGCCCGTACGCACGAAGTGGATGGAGGAACATGCCAACAGCGAATAGTACAAAGTCGTTGCTGATTCGTGAGGCGGTTATATTATACGGTTATGAAATTGAAGCGGTGCATGAAGTAAGCCGATTGGCCCGGGCTGCCCGAAACAAAATGGAATTCGGTTTCGTATTTAATACTTTTACTTGGTAGAAATTATCTTTGAATTGGGTACCGTATAAAACACCGATCAAGTTTTTCACTGCCGGCGTCAGAATTTTGCGAATCTTTGGCATTTCCCAAAGACGTTTTAATAAGGCTGATTCATACTTACCCTGAACTACGTAAAAAACAAATGTAACCATGCCTGTATTGACTGCAGATTACAGTAACAAAAAGGTTTTCAAACAAATATATCATAAAAGAAATAAAATCAAACGAAAAAAAATTATTTCTCTTTTTTTATAGTCTTCATTGTGCACTAATATATTACAGAGATTATAATACATTACAATAATCGAGGAATGGTAAAAAGTATTTATATTCAAATAAGTATTGGAAAAACAAATTAATTAAATAACTAAAAGTGTAAAAATAATTAATAAATGTTAATATCTATTATAGTCTTCATTGTGCACTAATATATTACAGAGATTATAATACATTACAATAATCGAGGAATGGTAAAAAGTATTTATATTCAAATAAGTATTGGAAAAACAAATTAATTAAATAACTAAAAGTGTAAAAATAATTAATAAATGTTAATATCTATTATAGTTTTCATTGTGCAATAATATATTACAGAGATTATAATACATTACAATAATCGAGGAATGGTAAAAAGTATTTATATTCAAATAAGTATTGGAAAAACAAATTAATTAAATAACTAAAAGTGTAAAAATAATTAATAAATGTTAATATCTATTATAGTCTTCATTGTGCACTAATATATTACAGAGATTATAATATATTACAATAATCGAGGAATGGTAAAAAGTATTTATATTCAAATAAGTATTGGAAAAACAAATTATTTAAATAACTAAAAGTGTAAAAATAATTAATAAATGTTAATATCTATTATAGTCTTCATTGTGCACTAATATATTACAGAGATTATAATACATTACAATAATCGAGGAATGGTAAAAAGTATTTATATTCAAATAAGTATTGGAAAAACAAATTATTTAAATAACTAAAAGTGTAAAAATAATTAATAAATGTTAATATCTATTATAGTCTTCATTGTGCACTAATATATTACAGAGATTATAATTCATTACAATAATCGAGGAATGGTAAAAAGTATTTATATTCAAATAAGTATTGGAAAAACAAATTAATTAAATAACTAAAAGTGTAAAAATAATTAATAAATGTTAATATCTATTATAGTCTTCATTGTGCACTAATATATTACAGAGATTATAATACATTACAATAATCGAGGAATGGTAAAAAGTATTTATATTCAAATAAGTATTGGAAAAACAAATTAATTAAATAACTAAAAGTGTAAAAATAATTAATAAATGTTAATATCTATTATAGTTTTCATTGTGCAATAATATATTACAGAGATTATAATACATTACAATAATCGAGGAATGGTAAAAAGTATTTATATTCAAACAAGTATTGGAAAAACAAATTAATTAAATAACTAAAAGTGTAAAAATAATTAATAAATGTTAATATCTATTATAGTCTTCATTGTGCACTAATACATTACAGAGATTATAATACATTACAATAATCGAGGAATGGTCAAAAGTATTTATATTCAAACAAGTATTGGGAAAAACAAATTAATTAAATAACTAAAAGTATAAAAATAATTAATAAATGTTAATATCTATTAAAAGCTTCTTACGCTTTTTATGGATATTTTATAAATATTTTCCAGTCCTAAAAATTATAAATATTTCAATAAATACCAACTGATCTGGTGCCACCAATCTTCTAATAAATGTAACATCAATAGAAAAGCAGGATAAAATATCAAATGTAAAACTATCATCTCTATATTTAAATTTTCTGATAAAACTGTGTTCATCTGAAGCGACCTGCCAGGTAAATATGTTTTTCTGTATCTGTTTGTACATAATTAGATAAATAATACAAAGTAATATTTGTACAGCGCCCTTGAGGTGATTTTTCACAAAAACGACACCATACAAATCATCAAAATATTATTATTACAAGTAAATATACATCGCATATTAGTCATTTAAATAATACTGAAAATGATTATCTGTACCAGATATGCAAGAAGTGAAAGATTGATAGCAAAAGTATAAAAAGTCGGGGGGGGCTGATTTTATAACTATTTTATGACATGGGTCAAAAGATAGTTGCAAAACTGTTTGTGAGTGTAACGTGTCAGCTTACGTCTTTTAACATAATAATTTTTTAAGTGAGAAATCCCGTAAACCTGGAAGACGAACCAGTGAAAAGTATAATATTAATATTACGTAATAGTTTTCAAAAATCCAGATGTTTTTTTCAATTATTAGAGAAAGCGATCTCTCAAAAAAAACACCTCATCTAACCTTTAAATGTTCAGCTTGCTTAGCCAAACACTGCTCCAACAGTAGCTGCTTCGTTATTGTTTTCAAGTTTGTAAGCGAAGCAAAGTATTAGAATCCAGTACGCCCAGTTCAATGAACTTGATCTAGATAGATGAAGGTGAGCTAAAAATATCACCTCATCTAACCTTTAAATATTCAGCTTGCTTAGCCAAACACTGCTCCAACAGTAGCTGCTTCGTTATTGTTTACAAGTTTGTAAGCGAAGCAAAGTATTAGAATCCAGTACGCCCAGTTCAATGAACTTGATCTAGATAGATGGAGGTGAGCTAAAAATATCACTTCATCTAACCTTTAAATGTTCAGCTTGCTTAGCCAAACACTGCTCTAACAGTAGCTGCTTCGTTATTGTTTACAAGTTTGTAAGCGAAGCAAAGTATTAGAATCCAGTACGCCCAGTTCAATGAACTTGATCTAGATAGATGGAGGTGAGCTAAAAATATCACCTCATCTAACCTTTAAATGTTCGGCTTGCTTAGCCAAACACTGCTCCAACAGTAGCTGCTTCGTTATTGTTTACAAGTTTGTAAGCGAAGCAAAGTATTAGAATCCAGTACGCCCAGTTCAATGAACTTGATCTAGATAGATGGAGGTGAGCTAAAAATATCACCTCATCTAACCTTTAAATGTTCAGCTTGCTTAGCCAAACACTGCTCCAACAGTAGCTGCTTCGTTATTGTTTACAAGTTTGTAATCGAAGCAAAGTATTAGAATCCAGTACGCCCAGTTCAATGAACTTGATCTAGATAGATGAAGGTGAGCTAAAAATAGTAAGTTTTTTCTAAACCATCACAATATATTTAAACCAAGTATTAAGAGTTAAATTATCAGTAATTTTCAGATGGGTATTCTCCTTATTTGAACCTTCACGATCAGCTTGATTGAAGAGGAATGCTTTGCGATATTGTCGGTTGCTGTGTTGGTTGAACGGATTGCACTTCGCATTCGGACTCGGCGTAAGGCGGCCAACTAGAGCTACTGTACGCCAACTTTCATAATAATGCTAATACGTAGTGAACTAACTCGCATTTGGCTTACTTATCTAAGAGAAAAGGCGAATGACCTGTTGGGAAATTCAAACCGCCTGAAGTCATTCCACTTTTCGCCGAAACGTCGGCGCATCCGCAAAGGGAACTCATCATCGATGCTATAATAAATCTTTTTGCATTGAAGCAAATAAGTACCTTTTAACGTTTTGTTTCATTTTACTCATTTTAGTTTTGTAATGTGGATGGGTCGGATGACGCTTCTGGTAACATCAAATTGTGCGTATTTTTCAATTGCAATAATGAGAAGGAGAAAAAACGCGCTTAATAATAAATGATCAAAGTACAATCTTCTCAAACAAATGACGCCAACGTCAAATGCTTGAAGAAAGATACTTTCCTTCAGACTTACCTTCTCATTATATTGATATACCCGCCTACCAACCAATAAAAGACTCATTTATTGGGTGAATATATGTTACTTACATTAAACACATCGTTCATTGTAGAAAAGAGATCTCTGAGGGGTATGTGTTGTAAAACTTTGTATGGCAGTATTAAAAATGAGGAGATCTAGAAAGAATCCAAGGCTGATGTAGGTGTAATAGTATAAAACACTTAGGTGGTTAAGGCATGAAGAGGGAGGGGATCAACGAAGAAAGGGATGTAAGGAGAATATATGGCGAGGAAGTTTATGGTAGAAGAAGTCGGAGACGCCCGAGAAAGGCATGTCATGATCACATGAACCAAATACCCATGTTGGATCATGTATAGAGTTAGAATAACAGATGAGACGATATATCAATGTGAATGAAGCAAGGAGTATGTGCCAGAACGGAGTTGTATGGCGGTCTCTCCCCTGTCGCAAGACGGCGTGACGGTTAGATAGTTAATTAATTCATAATGTTTGCAAGCGTTATTTCTGTAGTTATTTTGTCAATCATTTAGAATAGTGCATTAAGTCGCACATGAGTAAGAAATGAATATGTCATTATTTAATGGTCTACCTGTTTTTAGCATCCGGTGCGGTCATATGAATATAATTGTGGAATTCGTCATTGAACTTGTTACGGGAAATTCACGCATCGCAAGCCACGGAGCAATTGGAGCAAATAGAGGTTCCCTGGATAGAGAAATCGGATTTACAAAATTAATATAAAATTGTCGGTTACTTTGACCAATTCTTCGCAAACTTACCCAAGTATTATGATTGTAAATGTTTTATTTCAAATAATGATTTAATTGGCAAAATTGTGTAATATTTTGTGGGAAAAGTGCAGACACTGCCTTTCTTGGGGACTTAGCGACGGCTGAGTTCAAATCCCGGCATTCGCAAATAAATTTGATTGAATGAATTTGTGCTGTTTCGCAACAAATTCTTCTAAAAGAACAAATAGTATATTTGCCGTACGTTCCAGAGTGGAAGATGTTCTCAGTATCGCCCTGATGGAAGACCTCCATTCGAAATCGAAACATTGGTGGAAATGACTTTGCCATGTTTGATGACCAGATATCAATTGCCAGGTACTTCCCCACCTCCCCATTCCCCATCTCCTTCTCCCCCACACTACCCTCAGCCTCACAACATAACCCAATTGAGAATGGCTCCAAACGGTTCAGAGCAGTTAGGACTCTTATGCGGTATTCACATAAAATCGGTAATTTGTTGTAATTGCATTGTATGTGGGTATTCATTTCAATCTGATTGTCAATTTAATTAAAAATTCTAAATGTTAATTCAATGTAATTGGATGTATTTTAGACGGCGAGTGTCAGTGTCTCTTAATATCGATCGATTCTTGCGATTTATTTTTTTAGGAAGCCGACGAAATTGTGATTTTAGTAACCCATTTATAAATCATAAGTACTTTCCCAATAATAAAGCTTCCTATTCCATCCATTCTGCATAAGATCACAATTCCATTTTTTTAACCATTAAATTATGCCGAAAAAATAGAAAATATTTTATGAACATCTGTAAAACTGTAAATCTGGGATGGTTCGATGAATTCGTCACCATACAATAATCAAAACATTTTCCACCAGGAAAATACTACATATGTGCATATCAAAGGCTAAATAACCTCTTTACATGAATGGAATCGAATAATAGGACTTCAAAATACAACGCAAACTCAGGGCGATGTCAACTGAAACAGGGCAAGCCTGCATATTCAATATCTCTCTTTAAAAGTTAATAAATTATTCCTACAAAAGATAAAGACGGAATTTCCGTTTTCGTGAACTCTTCCGTGAGAAATACGTTCTTACTTGTAATACTTAGTTTCAGGAATATGTTGTTTACTACTTCTATCAACATGGCACGGTTTCTATACATTGGTCTCTACAAATCGGAGTTAAATGATGAATCACTTTCCTTAAACTTTAAAAGCCAAGACGCTCATATTTTCCGTATATATTATTTAATGATTATTCGCGCAGATTAAACTTCATTTCAAACATTTTTTTAAATGTAGATATTGAAGCGAACAGTACTCGTATACTTACTTATTATATATAGTATTTAACTATTTTTAAATCTTTCTGGCTCGCCGAGGCATGAGGAAAATACCGGATATTCTTCCGACTTTTGATATTAAGGGCATATCTACAACACGCTTTATTTAAAAATTGCTAATTTTATGGGAACAAATCAACGTGTTTCCACTTTTTGGTGAAAATGAGTCAAATGCAAGACTTTACTAAGGAGAACCCATAATTTTTTAATCTTCTTTTATAACATTTTTAAATCGCATTGCTTATACAATATTTAAGTAGGGTAATTTAAAATCAATTCTCAAAGGCATTAAAATAAAATACAATAAGATTCATCTTTCCCTAATTAATATTGTATAGAGCTACAATACCATACCTATCTTTTAATGTATACGTAAAATGAATATTAGTTAGAAGTATCAAATAAACGTATTTAAAAAATGACGTTTTGGCTAATTTAAACTAGAATTGAATAACTCAGTACCCACTAGTCGCTGTAACACTTACTTCAGCTCGCTAGTCAGTCTCTGCTAAAAGTTCATTAAACTTCCTCGATCTACGTCACCGCATTTCTTCGTTCGCCTTTTGATTGCAGCACACTCAGGAGGAATCAAGCGCAAGACACCAAATGTTGTCTAGCGGTTAACAGCTCTGCAGTGGTTGGTGATAGAGATGAATATCGCATTGCTTTTGGTTTTGAAACAGTTTTCTGTTTGTATCGCGGTTACTACCTCGCATCGGAAGAACCGTAGTGTTGACTTGTTGTTGGGAGAGTTTGAAGATAGAAATGGAACAGACAATCGAAAAATGGCTGAATTCTTAGAAATAATATCTAATTATTTCTCCTTGGGTATTTTGTTATGCCAATGCTGATTCCGATTCATCATCAATTCCTGTTATTTCATATTACAACTAGTACGTAACTTACGCGATGATTCATTTTAATGTAATAAGATTGTAGGGAGAAAAGTAACCAGTAAATGTTTTTACCTATTTTTCAGACCCCTCACAATGGAAAACATATTCTTACTAGATTACTCCGAAAAGATTGGAAATTTAGCACTGCTTCCCTAATTTAAATCATTTTTTTCAGCGGTTTCCATGTTTTAAAATCGCGCATATTCTTGCTAAATACCTAATAATTAACATCTTAATACTTCCTGGCTACCTCGAAAAGCCGGTTGAATTATATTATCGGTTCAAATATCTAAAAAAAATGCTTTTGTTTTTGAAAAACTACACAAACGCCATTCGCCTGTACGAAAATCGTAGTTCCCGAAATGAATTTCTATCACGCTAAAAAAAATCTTCTCGTCTGAACTTAATATCTTCAACCATCCTCAAATAATATTTCTCCGCTAGTACAAATTGGCACTTGATTAACTAAATCATCTGAGTGGGAAGATTGAAACAAGCTGGAAATCGAATCCAGTTATTGTGGGTGGCGATTAGTAAATATGTTCGTATTTAATTGGTAGTTAGTTTCCTATGTTATTAAGCTCTTAGGGTATAAGTTAAATGTCTCGGGGAGGAATTTAATGAGTTGTGTTTAAAATGGAAATATTTGCTCGAATATCTACTCATTAGGAACAACCTGTTTTACAGCATGTGTTTTGACTAATGACAAAGATTTACCTACTTATCGTGAAAATCTATCTAGCGTAAAATGCCCAGATAAGAAAATTATCTGTTAGGTTAGGTTAGGTTAGGTTAGGTTAGGTACTATTACCGCCCGAAAACTTAGGATAATTATACGGTACATAAATAAACGCTTATGTGCAATTGACAATTAATGGTAATGCCGTTATACCTCGGGGTCAGAGTCGAGTTGAAAGATTGCAAAAAATCATTAAATCGAACTCCAAGAAAGCAGTTAAATTGCTCTACGCTACAACCACCTCAACTCAATGCCCAAACTATTACAAATTGTAATCAAAAGAAGGAAATTTCGTTCAGTGTCAAGATTAGCGAACTGAGGTCGACCATCGAACTCTCTCTAGTTGACATCGGACTGGGCCCACCTAGATACTGCTCGCCGGCTACGACGACCATTCTAACCTGCAGCGAAGCAGGAGAGTGGGGGTTTCCTTTAATAAAACGCGTTGACGTCTTATTTTAGTCGATCGGCATTAGTGGCATAAGCCTTAAATAACCGTTGAACGTGAGTCAGACGTGGTTATGGGGGAGAATAGGGGATAGTATGTACGACGCATCTCTGTATTAAGTATTTAGTGCAGAGAAGTGTATTTTCTTTAAACTTCTCCAAAAATGATTATTTTTTTCTCACATTCTGATTTTTTTTTAATAATTATCTCGTTGTATATTTATAGAATAAGGTTTCATTTGTATGACTTTCTATGTAAAGCGCCCATGAGGTGATTAATGACAGCAGATTTCTGTAAAAGAATTACTATTATTTTTACAATTCCACTGTATTCATGTGCATTGGTAGATTTAGGTTCCACTATTCTCTCTCCTATGATGAATGGCTTAGTTTTTACTTCACATTATGTACCTAAATCAATGTAATAGACAGTGCTCATAATTATATCGTTCAAAAGATTGTAACTGTTTAAAAATGAAGGGAAACTTTGCAATCTAGTCTGATGATGGGGTGGCCTAGATTGTAATAAGATCATAAGGTAGAAAAGTGCACCCAACATGCAATCGCTCGTTCGTTGAACTTGACACTGGATTAACACACAAATACCTGAGAAAATATTGTCTAACAAAAGCATTTTTCATTCCAACAAAGTTCTTGACGAAATCGGAGACTTGATATTAGGTAGCGGGGTTAGTAATTACGGGCTTAACACAATAAATACAAATCTGAAAACGGAAAATCTTATTTTTACACTCCGTTACAGATTGAAAAAGGAAGTGGAATCATGAAATCAAATACCCAGTACCAACAAAGTTCTTGACGAAATCGGAGACTTGATATTAGGTAGAGGGGTTAGTAATTACGAGCTTAACACGATAAATACAAATCTGAAAATGGAAAATCTTATTTTTACACTCAGTTACAGATTGAAAGGAAGTGGAATCATGCAATCAAATACCCAGTACCAACAAAGAGTTTTTACAAATAGAGTATATAACCCTACGATACGTTGCGTAAAAACATATTCAAAACATCGATGGAAATAAAATGCAAAATTAGTTTCGTCGGTCAATGGAGTTGTTACCTTTTGGAGTTATTATTGCAGTTACGCAATACACGACATAGGCCCATTTTTCGTTGAGTGTTTGATCCAATTCTATACATATAATTTATTTTATTTTATTTTTTATTTTGATTAGGTTTCCAAAGCAGGAAATACGTCAACACTTCTAGACAATTTTCAAGACTTAAACATTGACAGCTGATAGCTCTATCCTCTCTTAGCTCTAATATACCTTATTTGCTTACTTACCGGTTACAGGTATATAATGTAGTTAAAATGCCACCGAGCGCGATGTATGCGACCAATCGATCCCACCCCGATTGGCCGATATAGCAACGCCGTCTCGTAATGTGCACAATTATCATCGGAACCTTCCTTTTTTCTGAGCTTTAAGCACGCGATGGCTGAAAGAGGTAATTAGTATGGAATCAATTTGTGCCAACAACAAAATGTCTGAGAACGGATTTCTATTCTGCAATTTATTGCACAGAAAACTGCAATAAAAATATGTTTTTACAACATTACTCCCTTTATCGCCTGACAGAAAACTAGCATTACTACCCGGCTCGTCCGGAATTCAAAACATGATTACTTATTGAGCATGGAAAACACACAATTTAAGGCGATGCAATGGGAAGTAATACAAAATCGTGTGTTTTCGGTTTGAGAATTTGTTAGCTTAGAAATATCATAGATGATTTAGTTAAATACTGCAAGTAGATCACACCTTGACTTTTCATTTAAACGAGCATTTTTTTGGTATGTCTTTTTATAAGCTTAGAAAAAAATGAAGTATCAGACATTAAAAAAAATGTTTAAAGCGCAAAATCTCCTACTTATGAACTCTTTTTCCCATATTTTCGTATTGTTAATTGTGGTAAATTAAGTTTTTTAGAATATGACCATAAAACATTTTAATAATTATGTCTGAGCTTTACAGAATAGAATAAAACACGCATTTTGGTGATGGTTTTTTTGCGTAAATCGAAACATGCGGCCGATGTACAGCGGGATTTTCAACCTTGTCGCCACCTGCATAAGGAGCGCGTGATTTCGTTAAAACGTTAGCCGGTGGATCGCCTTAATGCTTGTTTTATTTGAGAATTATTAATATCAAAAATTTCGTATTGTAAATGATGTTGCAAGTTGAAATATTTTGTCTTTGACCTACATATTCCAGATTGAAAATTTTGTGAGAATGTTCTAACGCCGGAGCGCACCGTTCCAAAATTCTTTGATTCCTCGGCCCGCAGATTGTCTATTGTAATTACTATATAGCGTTGATAACTACAAAAACACCAAACGCCAAACTAAACTAGAAACACAACTAATAAAAGCCTCAACAAACATAATAAATATATTAGTAGCTTGTTTCTTGATATTCAATAAGGTTTCAAATCTATTTATTGTTCAACGGTCTCTCGTGAAATAAATGCTGCTATCTATTCATATTGTCTTAATACAATAAGGTTTCAAATCTATTTATTGTTCAACGGTCTCTCGTGAAATAAATGCTGCTATCTATTCATATTGTCTTAATACAATAAGTTTTCAAATCTATTTATTGTTCAACGGTCTCTCGTGAAATAAATGCTGCTATCTATTCATATTGTCTTAATACAATAAGGTTTCAAATCTATTTATTGTTCAACGGTCTCTCGTGAAGTAAATGCTGCTATCTATTCATATTGTCTTAATACAATAAGGTATCAAATCTGTTTATTGTTCAACGGTCTGTCGTGAAGTAAATGCTGCTATCTATTCATATTGTCTTAATACAATAAGGTTTCAAATCTATTTATTGTTCAACGGTCTCTCGTGAAATAAATGCTGCTATCTATTCATATTGTCTTAATACAATAAGTTTCAAATCTATTTATTGTTCAACGGTCTCTCGTGAAATAAATGCTGCTATCTATTCATATTGTCTTAATACAATAAGGTTTCAAATCTATTTATTGTTCAACGGTCTCTCGTGAAGTAAATGCTGCTATCTATTCATATTGTCTTAATACAATAAGGTATCAAATCTGTTTATTGTTCAACGGTCTGTCGTGAAGTAAATGCTGCTATCTATTCATATTGTCTTAATACAATAAGGTTTCAAATCTATTTATTGTTCAACGGTCTCTCGTGAAATAAATGCTGCTATCTATTCATATTGTCTTAATACCTTCATATTTCAATTTCGTTTTCTATCTGGATTGTGTAGATTGATATAACTATTTTCAGCCAGCAATGTCTTTTTCGCCATGAGATAAGGAAATTTCAACTGTCAAATCGATTTGAAAAAAAAGGCACCCGTAGCCGTCCATACCGTTTGTTCCATATTTTTTTAATTAGTAGTAAGAATTCTGAAACTTGCGAAACCTGGTAGTAAAACTGGTTGAACATAAATCGCAAACTGAAAGTGCAAAATTTTTCCCCTACATTTTTTGCCGAAATCACATCTGAGAAAATGAATTTGAATGTTTATCTATACAATATGAACATAATTTGTTTTAAATAATAGTTTCTTTAAATTGAATAATATATGTGTGGTTATTGAATAGTGGGTATCGAATACCACTTCTTGTCTTAGCCGTAGCAGTGAGGTTAGTGGCCTCACTCGCTAACACACATTCTGTATGGAAAAATTGAAATCGTTCCACATTCGCTAGGAATTAGAAGCGCACCAATGCTCTTATATTGTCACCGGTCGAGGCTAGTTTTATCATATGGCTAAACTTGTGTCATTACACTGAGCATTAGCTGCTTATTCAGTATCGTGTTCTACACAATCAATGCAATTCATATCTTTCAATTGCATACTGTTTTAATTAAGTTCGCTTAGATGGCTAGCACCAGAAAACCACTTCGTAGTTTGCTAATTCAAGCAATACTACTAATTGTTTATTTCTAAATTCTACACGAGAAGTTAGTAAAAATAATTAAGTTTCAAGAAGACAATAATCCTCAAACTGTAATCTTTAAAATCCTATAAAACACGTCAATATGTTTGAAGTATGTACAGTTTTAAAACCAGTGAAAGCAATTTTGAACGTTTTAATTCCAGTAAGTTTTCAAAATTTAAAGTTTGTGGCTTTTTTTCATTTAAACTTTATACATCTTCTTAACAACTATAGAATTTACAGATAAATGATACATCGCATTTCTTGCGTTAGCAGACTACAAAGTGTGTATTTTTTGTGCTGTTGACCATTTCGGCAAATTATAAAATAATTCTGGAAAAATCGAGTCGAGTTCAGAAGAGATGGAATGTTCAATTGATGGGAGGTAATTTAAGATCAAGCTAGATAGAGAGGGAAATTTGTTCAGAGAGGTACAAAATTAACTAATAGCATTGATTAAAAAAAGGCTTTTATAAAATGAACTATTTCTCTAAATTATATTTTGTTTTTCGTCGGAACAGAGCTTTTCCGCTTCGCTCTTCCTTCCCTTTTTGCGCAGATTTTTCGAACATCATTACAGTGTCTCAGTAGTATTGAGGGTTCATAGCACTGCAAAGCTATCCAAAATACTGACACGGGAGAGAAGAGGAAACTCAACACTGCTCATTACCAGAAAAGTCATCATGAGAATTTAAATTACACATTTACATTTCCACAGATCTTGAGATAAACTGTCAAGAAAGATTTTTTTAAGATTTATCTTACTTAAGCTTTATTACCAAATTGATATATACCATTAAATCGCAGATGCAATTAACTCCTTCGTTTCCAGGGAATTTTCATCACTTTGGCGATAATGGATTATAGAGTGTTTATTGTTTAATCAAACCAAGCAAAAATATGAGACTCCAGACCTTCTACTGCAAATTTTACGCTATTCCAATATCATATTTTTATTTTATCTGTTACTGCTCGTAATATAAACCTACAGATTTCCAAATAAATTACATTCCAAATTTAATCTCAAATATTAAAGTGTGCACAAAATATCATTTCGAAATATATTTTTAATACCTTGATCCAGGGGTTTTCCAGCTATTTGTACAAGATTCTTTGGGACAACCCGCAAGTATTATTCCGATAGCCTTTTTGAATTTTTTGGTAGATATTTCCTGGAGAAATTTTTTTTTCATTAGGATCTCTATCTCTAGCCAATGAAACTCGTGAGTAAAAAGAAAAATATATATTTTTTAATATTCACTATAAATTTTATGCGTATTGTTACTTTAAGCCTTACAACCGCCATATACATGTGTACTTACTCGTAAAAATCAGAAAAACTTAATTAAAGCACAGAAAGCAACACCAGTGTTACCGCCAATAACATAAAATATGGCTGTGATTCAAAAAAGATACACGTGCAATTAATTTTTATTTTGTTCTTTATTAATAATTTATCCCATAGTATTGACATGTGCTTTTGCTAAGATAGTCTTATAACTGGTTTTAGGAGTACGATTTTTAAATATTTTTGAAAATTTATGTGATTCTAATGAAATCTTATTTTTTAGCTGTCACGATAAAATGTCCATCCTGTGAAGATATACAAAATTAATATAATATGGTATGAAATTAATTCATTTACCTTTGTATGGCCGTCAATCATACAGATTAAGTTCCTAAAAATGTTGACAGCTTACATCATTATTCATTCGCGCGCATTTTATTATTTATGACTAGATAAACACTTGAGCAATTAATAATCGGCCGAGACTCTGGTCTCGTGTTGGGGTCAAGGAGACGGATAAACACCATATTAAAATACATGTGCGATTCTACGGAATTGAGTAAGTTGTGTCCATTTGATCGTAACTAACCATCACGCTATTTTACATAGGGGTGGGCAGAAAAGATGGACCTCCACAGTTTATTATAGATACCGATTCCATATCTTTTGATTCATCTCCCAGACTCTTGTCTTCGTGTCTTTATCTATATCTTATTCCATCTAAGTGCCCCTTAGTGTTGCATTATTTTCAAATCACTATCTTCAGAATACGGTGGTTTTTTCACAATTACATCAGAGGTTCTCACTTAGAATTGATTCTACCAACTTTCATACTACCACTACAAGTTCCATTAATTATTTACTAATTAATATTACAATCCCTAAGTACCTACCTATTTGATAAGTACCATCGTGAATTTTCGTCATAATTTTTAATTTTATTTTCGTTATGGCATCTTATCTGAATATGGTAGATACCGAAAACTTTCAAAACAAATATATTCACAAGATTCAATATAAAATTGTATAAAAAAATTTAATAACAAAATATGAGTAAAGGTACAAACTGAAGTAATCACTCGAACCGGAATAAATTTTTTGATTATGTACAGTCGAAGCAGCATCAATGTTTATTTGGGGCAGGAGAGCCATGAACCTTAACTCTGTGCACTAAAAACATTATTTTGAAAAAAGATTTACAACACTATTTAGTGAATTACAAAAAGAAGACCCACCAGTGCCTCCGAGTATCATTAGAAGGGCTCGAACAACTGCGTATTCTCAAGATATTGACGATGTTTCAATTTTTTTTTTCAGGACCTGACAGCTGAAACAAACAAAGAACCGGTTATACAGTTTTATTGACATTGGTTTTGCTACTGCTGTAATAAATTATCTTAAAATGAAAACAATCGTTCTGAATAGAGTTCGGAAAACAGGATTTACTGTTAGAAGTGAAAGACAGATGTATCTTAGAATTTTGAGGTTTATCCCAAAAAAAAAATTCAAAACCCTAAAAATAACACAAGAAATGTCACCAATACATCTATAGGTAACTTACGCGTATTGTATTGTGCATTAATAACATCGTATATTTAAAAAGATATATAAATAACGCTCACGTGTTTAAAACTTTAATTTGGTTTTAAAATATTTATTTCGAACACCACTTTATTTAAATGTGTATACTAACAGGTTTCAGTTCAGCCTGAACACTCATCGGGGTTGTATAAATACATGCAACCAAATATAAACCACCCGAAAAAGGTTGGCTTACGTATTTAAATAAAGTATTAAAATAAAATATTTATATTCAAATTATTGTAATATTTAACCACAAAGTGATTGCTACTGCGAAAATTTAAAAAACTGTGTTTTCTCATTTAATATATGTTTTGTTAGCGCTTTAAAAACCTATTTCTATTTTTTTTGCATAATCTTCTCAAAACGGGTTAAAAACCAAACATTTAAAAGTATACGGTTTCAAATAAAACAAACATGGTTCAGCTGTGACTAAAGGATCTATTTATTGTAGGTTTCCTGTGCTCCGTACCTACTTATTAATTCCAGCCTTTCAAACCCTTTCATAAACAGGAAGATTACGCAACCTGTGTGTAAATTATTACAGTAAACTCAGACAGTCGTATTTTTTGACGCGAACAGTTATGTCTTGGAAATGTTTTCAAAGGAACATGTGTTCGTTTATTAAATGAAATATTCGAAGAGAATGGTTGCCGTTATGTCATTTATCGCAACGGTTCATTTTTAAATGTTTTTTTTTACTTCATAGAAATGTTTATAGATTTGAGATAACAGAAATTTTGCAAGAAATTGCATCTAGAATAATTACACTTCTGAATTCATATCTAATATTTATTATTCCGAGAAAGACGGAAATTTTGATAGAATAATTTTTCAATAAAATTACATCGCATGAGATAATTTGATTAGGCAAGAAAAGAAAAACTCTTAGACTTGTAATAGAATAGTAAATATTGACGAATTTGTGACTCAACCTAATCTCGCTACGATGAATTTGTGAAAGTGAATTTAGGCGAATTTGTCGGTTTGTTTACACGGCATTAGAATGATTCTGGGTCTGAGTCAATACTGAGTGACGATCATCATTGGAATCATTTCCTACCTGTTGATGCACTTTGAATCACGGAGATTTAATTCCATATTTCCGTTTCAAGAATATTTCAGGAATTAGACGAGTCACATTATATGATATATTGAAATATTCAGCATTAACGCCATTGCAAACAGTCGTCAAATGATTTGTCTGAAGCAATGTAAAACAGTATTTTATGGGTACCTACCGCACAAAAACCATTCGATTTACACCATCCCGAAATAGGGAAATGTTGAGATACAAGACAGGGAGAAGAGAGGTGGAAGGTTGAGAAGAATTTGTCTATTCAAATCTGATCACTAAATATACCTAAGGTCATTTCAAGCATCCCTCCGATTCCGGATGGTTCTCCGTCACCAGTGCAATAAGTACTGAAAGTAGGTATATCACACTAAACTTAATGATTCAAAAAAACATACGTATGAGTCGTAGGAACGTCATAAAAACACGTCATTAATGAATATACTTTTCTCTTTAAAATCATTATGTTTATCGTATTACGTAAGAATATTATCATTATTTCGATTTAATCAATAATCCCTCTCCGAAAACCCCCCCCCCCCCTCAAATACATATTCCAAATAACGTCACACGGTTTTGAAACCAATATATAATAATAATACTTGGACGATTTATAAAGCGCCGTTTTTGAGAAAAATCACCAATGTATTATATAAATGATTGGAACACATTATAATAATAATTGGATAACATTTTCAGGGTGGAAGATACTCTCAGTATCGCCCTGGTGAAAGACCACCATTCAGAATTGAAACGTTTCTTGAAATGGCTTTTAGCCGTGTTTGGTGACCAGATCTGAATAGACAGGTATTTCCCCACCTTCCTCTCCCCCCTCTCTTTCTCCTCCCCAATACCTTCAGCCTCACAACATTCCCCAATCGGGGATGCCATAGTCTCACTGGCTCCAGACGGTTGAGAGCAGTTGGGACTCTTGTGCTTAAAATTTTTAAAAAACAAATGGTTAGCAGGAGATATAACAGGTTACAAACCATGTAGAAGTAACTTCAGTACTTACTGGTATGATTATTAATTGGTCAGAGGTACTGATTGAAAGTACTGGATAAGTGCGATAACATGAATAAATAATAAAAAAAAACTTAGCTTATCAATTTACAAGTGTGATAAAGATAAGGTTGTATCATTTTATAGATTATTCATAGCTAGCCGAAATAAAGAGATGTCTCCGATTCTTCCCACAACAATCCCAGGACTAACCAAATGTCAAGGTTGGTCATAATCTCCTATCTTATTACAAAAAAATGACGCTGGTAGCAGGCCACTCATAGAAAACACCAAAATATTCTGAAAGACCCGGTATTTCGTGTCGTACCTCGCTACTTCGTGCTCCCAAATTGCCAAATTACTCCTGTGCAATTGAATCCATATTCCTCGAGATTTCCGGGCAGCAAAAAAGCTTTCGTTTAAGCTCAGACAAGAGCGAAGCTTCAGAGTGAATGAACCTCCGAATGCGGCCAGAAAAACCATGGCCACTCAATCATTATAGTTTGCGTATCCGCGCTTTATTCCCGGGACCGTATACTGAAGAGGGAGCACGAGCATCGAACTTTTAATCTTGCAAATGATTTTTACTGACGAGAATTTAAAAGCGGATTAAATCTAACCAAATTATTTTTACTTGCGAATGTACCCAGATTATTCTGGCGGTTCTCAGAGGAGCCGCATGCTGCGACTTGCGACAAATATAATTCTTGAAAATATTGCCTGGATTTTATAACAAGGTATTAGATAACAATAAATAATATAGCGCGTTCTCTTACGTTTTTGACAGATACATTGATATTTCAGAACTCCATCAATGTCATCATGTAAATAACGTTTGGAGTCTAAAATAGTTGGGTTAACCTTCAAATTTCTGACGGAAAACGCAGTTCACGACACCATAACTAACTGGTTGGGGAGTTTATTCGGAAAAACTGAAAGATTTCTGCGTTATAATTAATATCATTATTAATTTCGCTAATTTAAAATGAGTATTAGTAACACATTCTAATAAATGCATCAGGTTCTAATAAAGCTATCCTTTTCTCTTTGGACATACATACAACTCACTTATCGTAATCATATGAAAAATTGCTATTGTGTCGCAGAAATACCAAATACTTAATTAAGGAGAGTCCTCGTAAGAAAACCTAATTTATTATTTCCGTGTCCTTGCCTTCAAAAATAAAAGCGTGTGTAATAAGTAATGTCACGCTTATGAGGAATGTATTTTAGTTGCTGTTTCCATCGTTATTCCGAGGCGTTGACTTGTATAATCTTAGGCGGGGGCTGTTCCGACACGAGCCTTTATGCCTTCGCAGTTCACGGAGGACCTCCGACATTTTCTCATTCGTGTTTTTAAGGGGCCATTATAAAACAATTAGGTAAGTGGTTAGTGGAAATTACGCTAAGCACATTCAATGTAATGTAATTACTTATTTAAAAACTTTTAATTCAGAAAATAAATCTTGCAGAATTGAACTTTTTTCTTATATTATATTCGTAATATTTATTATCTATTTACCCGACGATATTTTAAGTTCTGTTTTGTCTTTCTTATATTTGAAAATATTCTTTAACACGATAGTCATTTCACAACATTACTATGTCAAAAGCGCAAGAACATTTAGTTGATTTTTCAATACCTAAAGGTCACTTGACTCTGCATTATACACAATTAACATGTGTATAATAAAATATTCTTTAACACGATAGCCATTTCACAACATTACTATGTCAAAAGCGCAAGAACATTTAGTTGATTTTTCAATACCTAAAGGTCACTTGACTGCATTATACACAATTAACATGTGTATAATAAAATATTCTTTAACACGATAGCCATTTCACAACATTACTATGTCAAAAGCGCAAGAACATTTAGTTGATTTTTCAATACCTAAAGGTCACTTGACTGCATTATACACAATTAACATGTGTATAATAAAATATTCTTTAACACGATAGCCATTTCACAACATTACTATGTCAAAAGCGCAAGAACATTTAGTTGATTTTTCAATACCTAAAGGTCACTTGACTGCATTATACACAATTAACATGTGTATAATAAAATATTCTTTAACACGATAGCCATTTCACAACATTACTATGTCAAAAGCGCAAGAACATTTAGTTGATTTTTCAATACCTAAAGGTCACTTGACTGCATTATACACAATTAACATGTGTATAATAAAATATTCTTTAACACGATAGCCATTTCACAACATTACTATGTCAAAAGCGCAAGAACATTTAGTTGATTTTTCAATACCTAAAGGTCACTTGACTGCATTATACACAATTAACATGTGTATAATAAAATATTCTTTAACACGATAGCCATTTCACAACATTACTATGTCAAAAGCGCAAGAACATTTAGTTGATTTTTCATCACTTCCAGTGGTCATGGACTGCATTATACACTATTAACATGTGTATAATAAAATATTCTTTAACACGATAGCCATTTCACAACATTACTATGTCAAAAGCGCAATAACATTTAGTTGATTTTTCAATACCTAAAGGTCACTTGACTGCATTATACACAATTAACATGTGTATAATAAAATATTCTTTAACACGATAGCCATTTCACAACATTACTATGTCAAAAGCGCAAGAACATTTAGTTGATTTTTCAATACCTAAAGGTCACTTGACTGCATTATACACAATTAACATGTGTATAATAAAATATTCTTTAACACGATAGCCATTTCACAACATTACTATGTCAAAAGCGCAAGAACATTTAGTTGATTTTTCAATACCTAAAGGTCACTTGACTGCATTATACACAATTAACATGTGTATAATAAAATATTCTTTAACACGATAGTCATTTCACAACATTACTATGTCAAAAGCGCAAGAACATTTAGTTGATTTTTCAATACCTAAAGGTCACTTGACTCTGCATTATACACAATTAACATGTGTATAATAAAATATTGTTTATATTATAATAATTAACTGTAAAATAAATAAAAATAAGTGAATAAATAAATATTCGTGTAAAGAAACAAGGGTTAATAATTGCGATTTAAAATCATAGCAATAATTCAAGGGCTTGTCAAACAACTTTGTCCATAATTTTTTTTTTTTTTTTTCTATTGCGCTTATTCGACAATTTCAGCATCTTCAAAAGTGTGTAATGTACGTTAATATTACATTTAATTTCGTAACTAATGTCATGATTATATATAAAGGCTTATTTTTTAATACATCATTTCGAGGGTGCTTCTTTCATATATTGAAGCAACAAGAAGGAAAATCGATTTTTTTTTGTTTGATCAAGGGTGTTTGGCAAAGGGAAATACGTACACAATATTTTGCTGTTGCCAATATTGGTTTATCTATGACTACCATCAGGACGGTTGGTTGATGCGTCATTCGATAATGCTCAGATAAAATCATCAACAACACCGAAGCTAGGTACATTGTTCTTGTGAGATCACAATATTAAAGTACCATCCATAAATAATTACGTAATCTGCCATTTCTGCCCACGCATAATGTACAGGTGTTCTGACACAATAGAGATGAAAAAATCTATTTAAAATGTGCTTTATGATCTCATCAAAAACCAAAGTGTCGGTAAACGAATTATTAAATAATTAGAGTGGAATCCATACTAAAAATAAACAAGTAACCCGAGTTCCTTATTCTAAATAAATGATACGATGTAATTAGACCTACGAGTTCATGAGATACCTAATCAAGGTTTTTATTGGTCGAACTATGAAACGAGCTTTTTCATAAATCCTCGATAAACTATTCAGTCAAAACACTAACGAACAATCCTTGAGTCTCAAGGCCACAAAAGGGTGAGTAGGTACCCAAAATATTCTAGGTAATATTCTACTAAAGTTTTCAGTTGGGTTGGTTGTTCCTGCCCGCGGATTTCACCGGCAATTCACTGACCCCTTATTCATTTTTTACAATGCTAAGAATAGTCAAGGCCAGCTCTTCGTACATTGATCTTCGAGGAAAGATGAGACCCGCCATCATTATTCAGAAGAAACTAAAAGTATGCATTCATATATCGTGTAGGTAGTCGGTAATTTATTACTGAAAAATATGTTATATTTTTTACATTTTCTTTTCTTTATAAATATATAAAATGTATAACTGTGCAATTTATTTATCTGTCATATTTCACCAATTTAAATATGAAATGTTTCTAATGAAAATATGATTTTCTAAAATTAAATAAAATAAATGTGTAATTGTATGTGTAAAATATATTGTTGAAGAAATATTTATTATTAAGGGTATTTTTGTATCAGTACTCTTTTTAGAAATACCGTTTGAAAAACAGGAAAATTATAATCAGATTGGAATATATTACGTATTTGAAATTATTATTTATTCCTTTTAGTAGAACTAAAATATTCAATAAATAATATGCATATTGGAGTAGATAATGCACACATGGGGTGAAATGAAATATCACCAAAAACAATGCTTTTATTGAAATTATTGTACAAGGCGTCGAGATGCCACGAAAATACAAGACAAGTGCAAATACATCTGCAGGTTACTGAAATAATATAAAAATATTATAGACAGAGAGTTGGGTTTATTAGTGCCAAAGAGCCATGAAGATGAAATAAGCGTTAAACTAAAGTTCACATATTAAGATGTTTACTTCGCGTATTGGTTAAATAATTAATAATAGCGGTTAATGGAATGAATCAGAGATCAAATCTTTTCGATAATTTTTTTACAGAATTTTTACAATGGGTGTATTTTGATTATCATTTTTTTGTTAAAATTACCCGTTTGATAAACTTACTACTTATATTGCCGCTTATTATACTTGGCTAAATTAAACATAATCATGAGTGTATTCATTTGTTGGATCTGAATATCGTTTGACGTAGATTTATAGTGTTAAATTGAACAAAATCATACGACTATTTATTGTTCCGATTATACAGTCGTTTGATGTAGATTTATGGTTGATGCTGTCATATTATTTGTGATGACAATAAAGTTGTCATCCGGAGGCTACTGCAACACGTACAAGAGCGTAACCTGCTCTCATTGTATAAATACATTACGTTATTTACATACTTCGTGCTATTGTACAGTATTTTAGTAAACTGACGAAGGAGAGCTTGGAGTGGCAAAATATTTGTATGGAAATAATATCGGGGGTGGGACGGGCATGAAACCCAATTGTGGAAATCAAAACAACTCTTTTAATCTGCTGTCTATGTCTGTTTGACCGTATGAAATCGTGTCAGAGAAATTACTTTATATGTACTTAAAATAAAGTAACATGTCAACTGTAATGGTCATAACACGTACACGAACAGGTAAAAAAAATAGAGAGAAAATATTTAAAAATATATATTCTCTTTGAGCGCCCTTGTCTTGTCGCCCAGAGTCGTTTTAAATAAGCATAGTATTTTAGAATTTTTTATTTTTTATTTTTTATTGTATAATATTAATTATATACAGTGGGAACTTATACCCGCTAAGCCACTGCAAGTAGCTTTTCAGCAGGAGTTTATTTCAACAATATAATATAATACAACAATAAATTACAATCATCATACAAATGTAGGGCAAAATTATTATATTTAGGCGCATGCATCTTGTGATGTACATAAGTTGAAAAAAAAAAATTAAAAAATTAATTAAACTTTGTTTTACTTTACCCGTTTAGGTATTCCAAACATTAAGCCCATTAAGGCGCATTATGGGCATACGGATATTTTCAACAATCCACTCTAATTATTTTTATAATGTCTTCGCGACTTCAGATAAGGTCAAATATGATTAATTAATTACATGTATCATCATCTTCTCATCATTTAGGACCAATAAATGTATCGTGGGTTGTGGTTCACTGATTTGTTGGCCATGAAGAACAAGCCCAAGGATCCGAAGAAGCCCAAAGAGAGGGATCTAGCTAATTAAAGACCTACGAACACTATCAATTTTTCCATAAAATAAGGAATTTGCCTACGTATGAAAAAAAATGGTCAAATTCTAATAAAGCTACATGAAAAAGGTTGCACCAACCGTATACAAACAAAAGGAAGTTGTTTCGTATTGCCGAGCTGCAAGCGCACGATAAAACTACTGGCAACGCAGGGGCGACAAAACCGACGCCGACGTCGCTGAGATGTAAACATTGTAAACCATATCCTCATCAAATAATAACCCCGGCAAAGGTTCGTAATCTTGTCCCTAATCTAATTCTACTAAAATTAATTTTATTAAAATGTTTGCTTACTGCGTAATTTCTAATACATCGGAGAAATATATTTTAACAGAAAAAGGGGAATCCTTTTCACCTAATCATTATTGTAAAATAACTATAAATAAAATAACACCGAATTTATTGGAAAACACGTTAAAAATTCCTATTTTTATATTATGTTCTTCTAGTACCATTGCCTATAACATCTGCTAACAAAATACCATTAATTTTAAGGTCATTTGCCATTCCATATTTTTGACAAATCATTGGAATATTATAGACTTCATATCTGCAGTGTTCAGTAAAAATACAATAAGGAGTTAAGTATGGTAAACGAATCCCAAGCCTTTTTTTCTACATGGAAAATAGAGACAAGTCCGCTAGAAAAAATATATTCCGAGATATTAGCTATTTACATACAGAGATCACTTACATTAATTTATAAATTAACACGCACTCAAAGACAATCCAAGTTATCTCTATTTACCAAAACATTTATTTTAAAGTATTAATTGTAAAACAGACACAACTCTAAAAATTAAATGTTTTCTTTTTTTCTTATATGTACATATATACTGATGTATTGTATTTTTTCCATTTAACCTTTTTTTAACATAATTTAAATATTTTCATCATATTTTCTACATATAGGAATTGCATTATATAATTCGGTGTTTTGGCATAACAAGTGCGAAACGATATCTTCATAAAATATTCATATCTTCTGACATATTTTGCTCGTTTTAATTGTTTACATATCATGACATGGTCATGGTGTTTACGGTGTTTTCAGATTGAATACAGATCAGGATTTTACCAATCGAAAATAAATGCATAGTAACCTATTTTCCCGTGGCTTAAGTTGCACATAACCAAAGGTAGGTTATGTCAAGTTTTTTAAATTGGCTATTTTTTTAAATCATTTTTTTATTATTTAAACGCCCAGAGGACTTTTACATACAAATACGAGGTGTGTTCAAAAGAAAAGGTGAATTTTGAATTTTCGCGGGCTGTGTACATTCGATTATCGTTTTTTTTGTTATGTTGGTACACATATGTTAGCATTACCAGCCATTTTGGATCAGTGGTTTATTTGTGACAACTGGAAAGGTTAGTCACGTTTTTGTGTGTTCTTCGACTTTTGACTCGTGACTAACCTTTCCAGTTGTCAAAAACAAACCACTAATCCAAAATGGCTGATATTGCTAATATATGATAAACATATGTGTACCAACATAACAAAAAAAATCGATAATCTAATGTACACAGCCCGCGAAAATTCAAAATTCACCTTTTCTTTTGAACACACCACGTACATCATTTTTAAAAATCTTAAAATTAAAAATAGAAAACATCCACAAAATTTAATTACACTTGAAATATAAAAAAAAAACTGCTACAAATCTAAAAATGCACAGGAATATAAAGGTACAGAAAAAATAAACAATATCCACAAAGTCAATATTAACATTAATAGCAAATAAGTAAATAATGTAAAAAGTTGTTAAGAATAATTTATAAACTGAGTAAAAATAATTCGTTCATAATTTTTTTTTTAAATTTGCCAAGATTAGATTATTGTCAAATATATCCACATCATTTAATTATTTTTTACCTGCGTAAGCGTTGAATTGGGGAATGCAATCTGTAGTTGGAACGGGATATACATATGTAAAATACTAATGCTTGTCTTGTCGTTCGTTTAGGTACTTATATGTTGATTTAATTCAAGAGTTCAGAACAATCAAATATACAATTTTCAAATTTTAATACAAAGGTTAGGTCTTTAATTTTCCATCTCTTTTCTAAAGTTGAAATATTTATGATATTCATTACAGAAGATTTATTTATTTGCTCTAAAAGTATGTTAACTTTATTGTTAAATGGGTATGATTTGTGCATATGCAATATTTGAATCATCTCCCGCTAATTATTATAACCAACTGAAAAATGAGCTAACAAGTTCCTTACCGAAATTATGAAAAAAATACGTTCTGATCAGAAATTTGTCGTAGTTATATAAAAAAATTATGGTTCGTTTTTCTAAGGGTGGGCACAGCTCTTCAGACTTTATAAAGTACGCGCCACTGTTATTTTCATAGTTAAAAGAAAATAAGAAAAAATTCAGTCATCGAGTTTTACTCGAACAATACCGAAGTTATTTACGACTACTACTAGGGTGATCGAGAGAACTCAAATAAAATGTAATATGTAAAACGTTAAAAACATATATTAAAAAATTCAGTCATCGAGTTTTACTCGAACAATACCGAAGTTATTTACGACTACTACTAGGGTGATCGAGAGAACTCAAATAAAATGTAATATGTAAAACTTTAAAAACATATATTAAAAAATTCAGTCATCGAGTTTTACTCGAACAATACCGAAGTTATTTACGACTACTACTAGGGTGATCGAGAGAACTCAAATAAAATGTAATATGTAAAACGTTAAAAACATATATTAAAAAATTCAGTCATCGAGTTTTACTCGAACAATACCGAAGTTATTTACGACTACTACTAGGGTGATCGAGAGAACTCAAATAAAATGTAATATGTAAAACTTTAAAAACATATATTAAAAAATTCAGTCATCGAGTTTTACTCGAACAATACCGAAGTTATTTACGACTACTACTAGGGTGATCGAGAGAACTCAAATAAAATGTAATATGTAAAACGTTAAAAACATATATTAAAAAATTTCCTATAATATTTACTCGAAACTAGTTGTAGAACGTCAAGTTCCTTGGCTCTGGGTCTAATCAAATAATCTCCGACAAACCTGCGTGTTCTTGATGTTTTTATTTCAGTTTCAATGGGTTTTCTCACTTGTAGGTTTTTTTGGAAAATGTATATTATTAACAGTGAAACTCCTTTAGAGTGAAAGATGCTCTCAGTATCGTCCATTAGGCCTAATCTGGTTCTTTTTAAGAAAAATTCCCTTTCCTTAGGCTTAATGATTTCTTGTTTAACTGCGGTTCTGGTTCTCTCAGATGACAGCTGTCATTCAGCGAACGACATTTTTTAAAAATATCATTAAATTATTTGTTTTATGTCGTCGAACAATTTTGTGGAAAGGGTAATCTATTTAAGTCAAAAACCGACAACACGGTCTCAGAGTAAGGGGTTTGGCAGGTTCTTTCTTCGGTCCAAATAGAAGCTTTCCCGTTATGTCTTACTGGCCGATGCAGGTAGTTCATATTATGTTACCGAGAGAACCCTAGATACCTTAGGAACCTCAGGTAGTTTGGCGAAGGCACCCTTCGGCCTTAGACAGATTTATGGCACTTTTGCGGTATTTCATGATACGCACTCGTCCTTTTTTAAGTAGTTAAAATAATGAAATAAAGAATTTCCCCATAATGGGCTCGGTTTCTTTGCATTCGAAAAGGGTGCAATCATTTTATGAAATAGCCAGTAGCTATGTACTACGTATATAAATCATTTCAAATCTTCATTTCAAGTTACAAGCCATATATTCAAATCTTCATTTCAGGTAATATACCATGCCCTAGATACAAAGCCGACAGTTTTACAGGGCCTGCGGGTAGTTGTCTGTATATGCAACGAAAACATGCAATGAACTATCTAGATTAAATCAATTTTGGTGACTTTATAGTTATTTTATTTAATAGAGTAAACAGCGCTTGAATTGCAAAAGTTATGAATAAAAAATCTAATTCCTTTGCCACAACGTACTGATATAATACTGAATATTGCTCCAGAATCAGAAGATAATTGAAATATAGCCTATTTGTGATTTTTTTAGATCTTCTTCGTATAAAAAAATCGTATACTTAACTAAAAAAAAAAACATGCCTTAACATATTATGTTAAAACAAAACTATGTTGTGTCTTTGTTCATAAGTTTCTATTTGATGGAGCTTACATTTTATTTTTATTCGTAAACTGTTACATACGTTTGGGGTAAGAATAACATGGTCGAATTTAATGTTTCAAATACCCAATCATGTCTGATTACGTCAAAAAGAGATCGAAATGACAATCTAGAATCCTTTAATGGAAGCAATCTTCCCAACAAGCCCTCCATTGACATGCTTGGTGTAACCTTAAATGACCAATTCAAGTATGGGAGCTCCTTCGAAGTCAGAGTAAAGTTTGCCTCTCAGAAACTGGGCGTATCGTACAGAGCCCGCAGTTACTTTAATAGTACACAACTGCTGACCCTGTACAAATCACAAGTGTGCCCCGCTATAGAATTTGGCAGCTACCTCTGGTCGGGAGCCCCAAAATATTTGAAAAAAAATCTTTACTATGCAGAAACGGGCGGTCCGTTTGATAGATTCGCCTATCTTAACAAACGGATTGCAATCTTTGGAGCACAAACGTCAGGTGGGAATGCTGTCCTTGTTCTACCGGTATTTTATGGAAAATGCTCTGAGGAACTAGCGTCATTGGTCCATTTGGCACCGGTGCATAATCGGGAAACACGCCAAACGCGCACCCAACATTTGCACATGGTTGACATTTGTCACATGAGAACGGGTCGCTTCTATGGGTCGTTCTCGTGTTCAACAGCTCGGCTGTGGAATGATCTGCCGACCTCTGTGTTTCCTCCATCCTACGACACGGGTGTCTTCAATACCCAAGTTCACTCCTTTCTATCCTCTGATAGACCCTCCACATAGCATCTTCAAAGATGATATAGGCCTTAAAGTGAATTGTTTCCCTCAGGGCCTTCCGTGTAGTTACTGTTAAAAAACGTACATCTGTTTAGTTTCAATTTGTTCAATTTCATTTTTTTTCTGTTTACAAAATAACAAATTACTAGACATTTTAGGGTGTTTTCTCCTGCTTTCTCACTGAGGGTTTCTGTGCTGAGGCGGACTAGGTTATATTTAAAAAGGGATTGTTTTAAGCTCCTACGGCGTTCTTTTCAATTTGCTGAATACCTCTTCTTCTTTGATTTCTATGTGACAGGTTTCTTCTTTGATTTCTATGTGACAGGTTTCTTCTTTGATTTCTATGTGACAGGTTTCTTCTTTGATTTCTATGTGATAGGTTTTTGGAATCATTTGCATATTCCTATTTTTTTATTGCTGGCGAAAGTGAATTATAAATCTTAGTGGAGAGATATTATTAGTTCCTTTTTCCAAAAGTACTTTTAAATGTGGGTATATTAATTTATTCGATTTTAACTTTTTAATCCAGCTGAGTGAGTGAATAGTGCAAGCCCAATCTGATATATTACATGACATATGTATAATTTATTACCATCAAATTAATAGAGAAATGAATATAATAAAAAAAGGTTTAAAAAATAATTAAAACATAAAAAAGAAATAAGAAAAAACAATGTTAAAAATGATAAGTAAATACCAATGAAAAATAAAAGAAATAATGATAAACATAATAGATATTAAAAATATATATATAAATTAAACTAAATTAAGGGATCGACTTTCAGGGTGGTAGCCGCATCATCTGCATCCATCGTTCAATAAGGGGTCGCTAAGTATTATGTCCACAGCTCAGATCTGTATAGGGTAGTGCAGTATGTCTTAAAAACCAGTTTCCTGACATAATATCATTCTGGTTATCTCTTACGTTATGAAAAATTGGTTTCTTATGTTTTTTTTTTAAATTTTGTTTAAAACTCTCTTAACATAGATATTTTGGATATTAGGGAATCCATGTCTTACCAATAAAAAATTCCCTTGTTAGTGTGTTCGTATTGGAGCTTTTAGGGTGGTCTCTTTGATACCCTTTTGGGTTTTAGTTAATTATTGTTTCATATAATGTGTGGTAGTAGATCCCCATCCATACCATGTTCGAGCATAATATACTCCCTTAAGGAACTCCATAGTTCATTGGAAGAGAGCTACTCTTTTTTCCACCAATTTGTACATACTGCTCAATATGTAACTTCTAATGGTGGCAGTGTTGTTTCAGACATTACAATAATTCCAAACACAATATTTTATCAGTAGTATCAAACTTTTGTAGATCAATAAATATTGCCAAACATTTTCTACCGGCTTCAATTTATTTTTCTTAACATTACTATTGCACCTGAAGAACCTCGGTTTTCAATAAAACCGTACCGCGTAGAATATAATGTATTATTGTTTGCCGGATACTGTACAATTTGTTTTTTCCACGATTTTTGAGAATGTGTTTAAGAGACTTATTGGACGGTAGTTATAATTTTTCGTTTTAGCTTCCATTTTTATAAATTGGTACTATAATGGATATTTTGACACAAGATGAACAATAAAATACACATTTCGATGTGAAAAGGCTGACAGTTGGTTTTGTAAGTGTTTGATTGTTTTGGACCCTGTTTCTCGTTAACAGATTTTATTATAAATCTTTCGATTCTTGCACACACTATTTGCATAATTCACATTCAATCATCTTCCCATACATATCTACGATGCCGTCTGTCGACATGACCCACCTTAAATACGTATTTATTTCACTGGTTCGTGTAATGTCTTCCTGAAACATCCTTGACTAATCAAGTTCGATCCATTTGCACCGTACATTATATTCTTTACACTCCTTAATATTATCCATGACGCTTATATATACGCATCTCCTCATTCGTAATTCAGTTCATGATTTTTCCACTGTACATCTGAATATTGACAAAACGTCTTCACTCAGCATTTGAACATATCATTTGATATCTGATACCACATCAGTATCAGGAATGTATTGAAAATGACTTAATAAATTCACATGTGCTAAACTTATGCCAATATGAACTAAAGAAATAAAAAATTCGCCATTCACTACAGTTCTGTTATGCATTTTTTTTTGTTTCTAACAACTCACCAATCGCTGCAAACCCTACCCCCTTTCAACGAATAAATTTCCTTGCCATTCTTACCGATACATTTATAGATGATATTTTTGTTATGATGTATTTACGGAAAATACTTCTTTGTGTAAGTATTTCACCTGTTCCATGTGCAATCGGAACGATCCCGATAAAATAAAAAGAAAGTCACTTTTATACAAAAACATCACTCGTTCATGCAATATATCTCCACGCGTTCTACTTAATCTATTGCATTTTTTTTTAAATATGAATAGTGCATTTACCTATGAATGTATGTAAGTATGGGGCGGAAACAAGACATTCCATCTCTCTCTGTACCTGCTTTGAGCAATGCTCTTCTTCGCTGTTCACTGCCAAGGTAAAAAGGTCGCTATGCAAAGATGCGGGAGGGGGTATAATCGCAGCAGCCGTGGTAGTGTCTGCTGAGTGTTTGACCGTAACCGTGAATATTATCCACGGCTGCACTGCGCACTTGATGTGGTTGTCAAAGTGTTTGATATTTTGATCTCAGTGGTGTATGGGATTCTGTTTCTTCTTTTTGGAAAAATAAATAATATAGTTTTTTGATTTTTTTAAAAGATTTATTAGAAGAAGACCATTGAACGAGATATTATTTTTTTGTTACATAATGAATATCATCTTTAAAATTTTACTTCATGCACAAAGTGTTAATGTTTAGGTTGGGATAAAATTCCTGAATAAACACAGATAAAAATGGTCACAACGGTGAAGTTATTAAAATACTTAAAAATAATATTTTGATTTCCATGATCTTATCCCATATGCAGGTAAATTTATAATTTTTAAATCATTGTTTTTATAATAAGGTATAATAATAATACAAGTATAAGCATCGTTGTCGAATATCTTTAAAAAACTGCTTTGATATGTTAGTGTTCAATTTTAAAACCCAGATCGACGTTCAACAGACTGCGATGGTGAAAAACGAATAATGACATTACGCGATAATATCGACCTCACCAAACTAATTAGGAGTTGAGCATTTCTCGTTTAATTGTGTATGTTTTATCAAACCGTGGCAATGTTATTTTCCAATTCATCCCATTTGTAATATAATTCTACGAGTATTGACTAGTATATTTTATTCTATTTCTTTATAATAAAGTATAAAAAATAGTGTATTTGCCTCTCAGTTGAAATGTTGTTTAATTATTTATATAAATCTACTTTCACAGCTTCTTCAATATACTGTTTATATTATATCTTTAGTTCAATCGTTGAATATTTTATTATTATTTTAACCTCAGTTTTAAGTTCTGGAATAGGTACCTATGTAGGGTTAAATTTAGGTGTGGGACTGTAAAATACGAAGGATATCAGTGTTTCTTTTTGGCTTGCTTTCAGCCCACAGTTTGAGCGGCGCACCCCACGGGGACGTAACGGGTCCTCCTCGGGCCCCGTAACAGCAGACGTAACGCCGCTGCCCGGTTCGTTCACCCGGGCCCATTGAGCCTCCCCCCGGCCGGGGCCCGGGCCCTGCCACAGTGTGGACTCGAGCCCCGACCAGGCAACATCGCACTGCGATACTCCCGAGCTACGCCACTGCGCACTCCCGCCCGCCGCTCTATTGCCGGAAGATAGCGAACTCACCGGCAGTCGTTGAACTTGAACTCTCCGCATTGCCGCGCCGCATCGAATGACGGCTGTTAATACTCCCGCATAAGTGACAACAACAATGGTGACAGTTCCAAAAACATTGTGAAATTTAATTTTAAAATCCAACAAAAATTGTGACAGTTCAAAACAAAAGTGGAATAATAATATGTGTGTGTAAAGTGAATTTATTATTGTGTTAAAATTGTTGTGACCTTGTACTTGAATCGTCGGTGTGATCGCTGAATTATAAACAAAGTACTGTGCTTGATTATTGTTATTCCGACGTAATGAAAAATTAATTTTGTACGTGATGGTTTTTAAAAAGCAAATGTGATTGAAAAGTTATTGGATTATTTCTGGAGATGGATTACTCCGATTAGAGGAACATATAACAGTGTCTTCTAGCCGTCCGAATAAATCATAGAAGGAGGTAAGAAGTCAACAAATTCATATTTAATATTGTACAGTCATAACTCTGGTTCGTGGATCTGAACTCGTCTGCGATTGATCGTTAAATGGTGAAGATATTTTCTTACTGGAAAAGGAGCCTAATTTGATCTTTTTTGCTTTTTATGAGACGAGAATCAACAGGACGGTAAGCAAGAAACCCAAAACAGAAGTCCGAAGATGTCTTTTGCTTGTGTTTTCCTGAATTTAAAATGTTCTCTTGCTATCCATATATTTATACATAATGTCAATATCCTTACAAAAAATAAAAATATTTTAAAATTTGGAAAACAGGTTTACATTTAAAAAATATATACGTTATAATTGAGTTACAACCTATTAACACTCAGCACACAAACATACACACTTTGTAGCCGAATAACGTTAAAAATACTATAAGTGATTTATCTGTGAATTCTATTGTGGTTTGGAAAATATACAAGGTTTCAAAAATCTAAAATTCTCAAAATGTAATATTTAAAATTCTATACGAGATACGTACTGGAATTTTATCTTAGACAATCAACATTTTCTGCACTTATTTTCAAACATTCTGGTATGTATTTTGAATAATTTAAACGATTACAGTTTGAGGATTTTCGTCTTTTGAATCCTTGTAAATTTTCCTAAGGACCCGTGTAGAATATACATATAAATCATATGCAGTATACTATATATAAACTACAAACTTAACCAATCATCCAAACGTAATACATCTATCAAAAACAAATATTCAATACACTGTCTCAATAAATTGAAAAAGCTTGTAGTAAATAATAAAATCGACATACGTAAAAAATACAAGGAATAATCATACGTACAGTGTGCCAGTAAAAACGTATTTGCGTGTGGGACTATATATTATATGTTCATGTATATAATATGGTAACCGGAAAGAAAAGCCTAGTAATTGGGTTAGGTTAGGTTAGGTGATATTATAGTTTATTTTCATCACTCTTCAAAGGCGCTCTGATTTTCATGGAACCATATAATATATAATCACCAACACCTCTTCATAAATGCTTATGGAAATATTTTCAGTGTCTATTTAAAAGTGAGCGACGGCAAAAGATCGCTTTCAATATGTGATAAAGTAATGTTTTCGTATCAAGCAAAATGATGAAGTGTGCTTTATGATTAAAAGCATTTCCTCTTCTTAATTTAATCGCCTGCCAATTAAACAGCGAGCGTTCAGTTTTCAAAGCCAAGTTCAAGTTCGAGTTCGAGTTGAAGGTAGTTTAGCACGAAGCCAGTTAACTGGGCGTACATTAATTGTTTGACTTTTCATTGCGATGTTCCGGTGTAATATAACCATATTCCGCGAAACTACGACACTAATTAGCATATTCTTCCCGAAATAACTTCCCAAGGACGCATGACTAGGAATTATTTTCAGGTTACGTTCCGACAGCTCCTGAATAATTCATTGTTTCTGAGGTCAAGTACCACTTAAATCCTTTCGCTTATAAAGGATAGAATGACATTATCATGATAAATTTATTCGTAATTTTATAAAATTATGTAAATAACAAAAATATATTTTAATTTATTATCTATCGACACAAATGGTCGGTCGCGGTTATAAAATTGTGAAAATATAAAATAAAACCCACTAGCTGTGTGAGAGCTTTATATTTTTGTAGGTATAAGACTAACAAACATTACGAGAATATATTTCATATCATGAGTGTAATTATATTCAAATAAATAACATGCTCAGGTAGTTTAATCGAGTTAAAAAAATCCAAGCAATTTAGAGACTGGTAGTTTGTGTTACGGAAATGAAATTAAAGGGAGTTGTAGATCGTTTTCCGCTTACCGTGCCGAAGATGTATTTTTGGCAATGACATCGAGCCGGTGTGATATAACAATATTTGGGGCCGTCAAACTCATGAAAAGTCGGTCGTTGAACCGCGCACGGTGCGGGTCGAGGGAGGCTGCCAAGCGAAAGTAGACTCAATATCCTCTTCCTTATGGCTTATTTTATCGTGCCTGAATGAGACAAAGTGATAATAAACAAAATAATGTTCGTACTTCCGAAACAGAATGATTTTTTTTATGCAGCGCTTCTTCGTTTTCATTTGAAGCTGAGAATAATTCGCTCTTTCGAAGGATTTCATTGACTTTTTTTCAGAAGTCTTTAAAACATTTGATTTTTAATAAAGATTGTCATACTAGCTACACTTATTGCATTGTTCAGAAATCTACTAAATACTTATATCCTTTTCTTTTCCCCATTGTAGTATATTGAAATATTATTTTTATTTCCGGAATTAAGAATAATAACACAGTTTTATTTAAAACGTTTCTTTTCGTAGTTAAATTAATTCTCAAAGTTAGATATTTTTAAAACGAGGGTGCGTGGTGCCAAACGGAATTATATACAAGGAAAGATTTTATGCGCGACTGCGCCCAAAATCTATTATTATGTATATTTACTCAATTAATCTATTATATTTATTTACTCAAAGATGTCAATTAAATCGATATATATATTTTATAATTATAATAAAAGGTGTCAAATTATATAGGTAATTGTAATGCATATATACCAATCTAATATAATATCATTAAGCGAACTAAAAGTATTTTACTCAATATATTTTGTACCTAACTAATCACATGATAATCGAATCTAGTATAAATCATATCAATAATGCTTTATACCAGAAGTGCAACGCAATACGCTCCGCTCCATAAGCGACAATAATAACACATAAAAAATAACAATTCGTAAAATAAGAAGAAAAAAAATATTTAAAAAGTTTAATTGAAACCTATAACCCATCACTGTCAATGTCAATCGACGCCGTGTCGGATCATCGGGCGTCACAGGGCGTCACAGGGCGTCACGGGCATCGCGGCGCGCACTTGCCAGGCGGCCAACGAACGAACGCCCGCGGCCGTCCATAGAACCAGTTGTGAGCCCAAACAACGGTGCTTCTACAGTCACCATCTCAATCTCTTCCTCGTTCTGTGCGCCCGGTGGAATAGCTCAGAATGAGAAACAGAACCTCACGTGTAATTTAACGGAAATCCAAGTGTTGATCAACCTTGAGATATTTCCGAAATGGCGAATTCGGAGAACTTACGTTTATGAACTGAAGGCTATTTCAAATAACTGTTTTATAAAAGTGTCACTTTAGACTTTAAACTAGACGAATCGAATCGTGGACAGAATAGTAATGAGTTTTCCATTACGTATTTCGTAAAGGGTGAGCGGAATAGCACTGATAAATAATAATATTTGGATGATTTGTACTGCTCTGTTTTTGCGAAAAATCTCCCCTAATGCTCTATCTTATCACTATCTAGAGACAATATATTAGAAAAATTATGGCTAACAAATTGCATCCACCGGTTCCTCGATCCGCAATACCAAACTATAATATGTACAATGCATTTGACCAATAAACGTGATGCCACGTTAAAATATACATTTTATTAATTTTATGTACAGGCAGATAATAATCTACAGGACCATACTTACTTGGGAGGTGTCACTTGAGAATAACACTGTTTATTAGCGAAATTTATTTACCGCTTTGCACGCAGAGGAAAACACATGTTATTGAAGATACCATTTAATTCTGGTATTTTCTTTCTCGTTTTTAGGAAAGGAAAATCATTTATTATGATGGGTGGTACAGTACAGGGATTTGGTTGGAATATATGATGTTTATTTTATGCAAGAGAGCACAGATTGCTAAAAAACTTATTTCTGCATTCGAAATGTCTAGAAATCTTGAGAATATTCATAGAAATTCTTGACAAATTTATGAAAATTTGCTGAAAGAATATTAGAAAAAACTTTATTGAAAAATCTGCTTTTTAAAATCATAATCTAGCCATAACTATTATAATACAAAAATAATAATTTTTCATCGTCCCCAGAGATTTTTCCAATTTCTATTTATTTTATTCTCGTCATTTAGGATATACGAAAGTAAATTGATAGTGTTATAACATTGACAGTATTATAGCGATACACTTTGTTGGCAATATTCTCACATTAATAAGATGCTGGAATGCAGAGTTGTAAAGATTACTCCACCTCCTCCTCCCGCGGTGGGAGTATGGGGTGAGGGTGGACAGTTGAGGGGAGGGGAATGAGGCTATGGAGAGGGGAGCTATCTTCCCGCTTTACTTGTTTTCGGTGGTCAAAGGCCGTTGAACTCGAGTGGACTCAATACATTCACTAAGCGCATAGAATCAGTTGAATTTGCTTCAGCAATGAAATTGCAAATTACTTCAAGTGAGGACGATAATAATTCTATAAATAAGACATTGGTTCTAGTTTGATGGGTATTTCACTATTGTTTTAACTCGTCGCTTTATTATTTAAGAGAACTCCATTTTTTTGTAAGCGGTTAAATTGACACAATTCTTAAGGAAACAAAACTAATAGCCTGCACTAAACAGGTTCTAAAATTACATTCGTTTTACAGTCCCGTTGCCCTTCAGTGTAGGTTTACTCTTATTTTTTTCTCACAGATTATAAAGAATTGTTAAGTTGGTCTGTTCTTTTTTATTCGGAATACAGGAAGAGAAATATCGATTAAGGAATACAAAAAATGTTACAGTTAGGTCTGTTTAAATATTCTACGGGCGTTCAATAATGCGTATCCCAACACAAAAAAGCACCCACGTCCCAAAACACGAAATGCCGAAATAAGACCCGATGAAATCCAACAATAAAGAAGTTTTGGGTCTCCAGAATACAGTCAATGCAGCCTTATGTAACTGGCCATAAAGCATATAATCGCTCGTGAGTTAAGTGTCTTATGCATTTTATATGGTGCTTGAGGCCATTTTTGGTTGAAACGACCTAACGGTAAAGTATTACATTTTAAAATATATGATTAAAATGTTTTTTATCTTATTAAGGGAAAGTGTGTTTATTTGTTGTCAGATATTATAAAAAATACTGAAGAAGATGCATTTATTGATCAATTAGCATTATTTTCTCAGCTAGTAGATTTCTTACACTATAATGTATCCTGATACAGGAAAATATTTCTCGTGAAACCTTTCTTTCCTCCTGAATAATAAAAGCAAAATTTTATTTTAGTTAATAACTAGAGGGTGATTTTGGGCTTTATGGAATAAATGATAAATAGCGTTCTTAACTTAGGATTATTCTTTATAATTTTTGCTACAAATAGCATCAGCCTACTACAAATAAAATAGAGACAGCAAGTTTATGTTTTTATTTATACACACAGTTTCTTTTTTCAATATAAAAATTCATGAAAAGACACCCGGTATAATGTATGCATCTTTGGTTGAAACCCTCTTTATTATTATGTGTGTACATGACACGGTGTTCCAAGAGGTCTATACGGGGCGCACATTCACAAAGGGTGCTCCCAATCGATCACCTGGTTATTTTCAAGGTGCAACGGTAAATCTGTTGGTTGTTAGCACACAATATCGGTAACAGATGGTATACTTCACGTTGAATTGTTACATCTAGGTCAAGTAATATATATCTATAAAGGGTGTATTGTTTAAGGGATTGAGTAAATAGGGGATGAAAGCATTAGCAATATGACACAATAATGATTTAAATGATAGTTTTAACATATTTTTTATGGCGCGTGTTGTAATATGTTCCATCGGTCGATTAGTATTAATTTCATATTTTATATGTAATAGCAATAAAATTTAATGTAAGCGTTTTTCAGGCAAATTTCTTGCATGTAAATGAATCCAAGTTTGATCAGTCAAGCCTTTACATGAAAACACCTGCCGCATTTGGTCGGCTCTTCGGACGAGCTTAGGAGCTTATCACATGAAAAAATGTGTTACTATTTCTTGGACAAAAACGCATTTAGTTAGCATAACATTTACTGTAGATACTTCATGAATACGAAAAAATAAACGTAAATGCACGTTAGTTTGCAAATAAAGGGTCAAACAATGTAATAAAAAATCTTGTAAATCAAAAGTTTTATTAATATTTCGTTACCTACGGGTATGTACTTCAAAGGCATCTTCAATATTTTGAAAGACTGGTGGACATTTCCATTGAAAGCCATTCAATCCGTGTTTGAAACGGTAAAATCACCACAAAAGAATTTTTGAAATGCGTAACTACTGATCTGTGTCCTTTTGATAATGGCCATAATGGGCGACCATTGTACACCACACTGACAATACCAAACACCTGAATGCAGTTCAACCACTTTAACTTCACGAGCGAGCGGCACATTAGTATTATTCCGGCGAGTAACACTCAAACTCGTCAAAAATCCCGACAAGACAGCCGGTCTGAAAATGATTACGGTACTAGGTATCTATCACTTTCTACTTAGGATCGGCATTTAAAATGTTAGTTTTCAAGGCGGCGGTAGTTGGATATTTGTGCCTATTGTGGTGAAGCAGGAAGGTAAAGTGTACCGTTATAATGCTTTTACCTGTCTTGTTCTACCCGGTCGTTAATCCATGGTTGCGTTGTACATACAGTGGTGTGCACGATTAGAAATGTATCTAGCAATTTCATCCTCCGCTTTCATAGACGATACATTGAGTGTGCTCCTTTGTTTTGTTTCAACATCAGTAAGGTAAAATTAATAAACATCCAATCTCTAGTCATCCATTAATAAATAAGTAATTTTGCAGCGACAGTATTAATTGCGCGATAGAAAACTAAGTATTTAAACAAAATCCATTGTACCGAATGTCATTATACTCGCACCATGTTATATTATATCTGCGGCATTTGTTTTTCTTGTTTATCTAAACATATTCTAAAACTTTTAGAAATGGGTGACAGCCTTTTCATTAAAGCCTTCATATCACAATAAATCTTTCGGGTTATTGTAAATTTGTCTTTATTACATAGAAAATGGACAACGACGTATTCAAAGGCTCATCATTATGCAGTGTGCTCCTGCTCAATGTCCGACCAGCCTAAGTATTTTTGCTCATTTTAGAATAATACTTTCAAAATGCAGTGACCGACGCTCTGCTTCCAAGAACTATAACATCTGTCTCTCTGGCACGCTGCCATTTTTAAGTTCGAGACAAATAATAATATCCCAAAGTGCATTTAACCGTTTCATCTTTTTTTCCTCCTTTTCAAATATGAACTGAAATCTTCCATTTTACCGACGTCCTTGGATATGCGAGATTTTAAAATATAACCTCAACTAAATGAAAAAGACACGCGTGATAAAAAAACTATGTACATTACGTTTACTTTTAAAATGAGTTTTTTGGATTCAATTTATTACTTTTGTTAATCGACCAATTAATATTTTTAATCTGCCTTCTACGATTGTGCAAAAAATGTAGTATATTTTTCCCTACTATGGAATCAAGCAAAGAGCGGCAAAATATGTTACTTCCAAAGACCATTCTACTGACTATAAACTAAGCTTCAAAGAAATCCAAATAAAAAACCGAATACAATTTTTTTTTATAAAAAACAATTCGTATGCACGAAACGAATATAATGATTATCATTGAAAGCATTTTTAGGGTAAAAGTTGTAATTTCCACCCCTTGGGACTCGGGAACGGAGAAACCGGAGAAAGCGCCACTCCCTTTCATTTTCCGCAATGCGATGCGCAAGTTTTTCAATCCGTGCACAAGTAGAGGTATCTCGAGTGCAAGACCCACACAAACAACACCGTACCGAGTCAGTCTATCCTAGCTCCTAACCCTGTATGTGTATGTAGAGCCTCGTAGCTCGTAGCGCCGTGGGACTTTACAGTTTACAACCGTAGAGCGTGCCAGTGTTGGTGCGGTCGTAGCTGGTACTTGGTAGGTCATGCGGGGGGTTGCTACAGCAGCCGACTGGGTGTGTATCTGAGGTCATTGACCGACGAAGGACTCTCTACGATTATATACGGGACGTGAAAAGTACTGCAGCCGCTTCATTTAAAGTTATGAGTAAAATAATTTAATTCCTATATAATAATAATATTAATAATCATAATATCTTTATTGTAATTAAATTTAACTTTAACTAAAAGAAATTTATAAAATAATAATGTAAGTGTACAGTGGTTTATAAAGTAAAATAGAAAATAATATAATAACAGTTATAGTTGAAGTTTCACATAACCCGCCTCAATAGGCTAGCCCGTGTTGAGGCAGTAATTTATCAAATAATTTAATAAATTTAAAATACCTACCTTTAAAATGCACTTATATTAAGATATGCTTTCAATGAGATATGCTTTCTGATTGAAGATGTTGTGTTGATGTCGAAAGCGAATGTATTTTTGTTTTCTTTCATAGACTAATATTACTTGGAGGTTTTACACTTTTGGAAGTAATAAAGTGTAAAAACTTCATGAGCACCATTTAATTTCAACCTTCTTTTGAAAACATGTTTATTATAATATGTGCATATAAACATGATTTATGGAAGTATGTAGTTATGTAATTATAAGAATTATTCGTAAGAATGCACTCGTGTAACGTGTCGATTTCTTTAACACTGTCTGATAATTTTTGCGATAGTTATGTTAACAAAAACAACAAAACCTTAAATTATATAATTTGTGTAAATCCAAATTTAGACAGAATCAAGAACACAAAAATTAAATAAAATCAATCGATCCTATATATCATTTGCCATTTATACAGTAAAAATATCTGACCGATAATATTGGTAATACACATTACGTGGGGTGCACCCGCAAGACTCCAACAAGACAGCCATTGGGATAGGACCGAGGACAATAACCTTACGCAAAATTTGTCGCAGTGGGGCAGGCTCTCCGAGCGGGCGGTAGGGGGTACTTTTATAGCGCAGAGGGGGTTGAGAAAATACGATAAATCTTTGTACAAAGCTCGATAATCTCTCACAGAGCCAGCGCGCTTTCAATGGGAAGAAGCCTTGTTCTTGTCATTGTAAAATTTAGAGTCCGATACATTTCAAAGTTTTTTTATAGTTTAGTTAGCTGTCTGGATAATGTAGAGCCTTGACTTGTGCTCATAGCTGACCTTTATGTGATTTGAGATGTTTAAAAATAAATATATAGTTCTACGTGCTTGTATTAATAATTCAATTATAATTATTAACACGATTATTTTAACGCCAACTCTTCATGACCACCGAAAGCTCAGATGTAAAAAATCGTTTTGTTACATGCGTCGTTAATGATAAAGTTTTGTTACATGCGTCGTTAATGATAAAGTTTTGTTACATGCGTCGTTAATGATAAAGTTTTGTTACATGCGTCGTAAATGATAAAGTTTTGTTACATGCGTCGTTAATGATAAAGTTTTGTTACATGCGTCGTTAATGATAAAGTTTTGTTACATGCGTCGCTAATTATAAAGTTTTGAGGAATGCCTATATTTTACAAGAATATAATATTTCGAAATTATTGTTGAAATTAATATTCATTTATTTAAAGAAATAATAAATTAATTTTTTAGATCAATTAGCGTGTTATATATTCGGGATCCATAGAATAAAAGCGGTCCATGAATGGGCCAGTGGAGAGGAGGGGTTGGGTTTAATGGCTGGGTAGGCTTGTTGGGTGGCGGGGGTTGGGGGCTGTCTGCGTCGGGCTTATGCTAGGTTCAGGGAGTTATACGAGGTTTGTGATATGGTAGGTTATGGTACGCCTGCATTTGGCAGCTTTTCTCTTATCGATAATATTGTAAACATGCGCTCACAACAAATTTAACCTTAACTGTAAACTTCATTATATACCGATATAGCAAGCTCTTGGAGCTTGTGGTAGAATTATGGATGAAAATAATACAGAATCATGAATTTATTCAATTAATTCATTAAATAGTATATGTTTAGAGTTAGATAAAAATATATTTATTTTCTCTATCATATATCGATGCCCCCTCCATGTACTAAAATATACATAAAAGAGCTTTCTGAAAGAAAAACTTAATTTTCTGATCTTAACTCTACTGTAAAATTCCTATTTTGTAGATGTCCTTGTATACGTAGGAGCCGTCGACATGAAACATTTTTCTTTGTTGTTTTTAAAATAGATTTTATGAATTTAATAAAAGATTTATTCTCAAACACTCAGTACTATATGATTGAACTATTTATTTCGGTGTCAATGCCTTCTTACGCGTCGAAGAACGCGGCAAGTATGAAAAGTAGACCTAGACGGTTGCTCGCGATTTCTAGCAGGCAAGTTTAAAAGAAATAGGCGACCGACTGCGTTCTACTCTTTACTACTCTTCTCGGTGCGGGAGAGAGACGGCGATGGCGGGCTCACTTCGCGTGAGAAAGAGGTAGACACATCAGACGAAAAGGGAACAAATACCGTCGGCGGGCAATGACCCCGAACAGATTCAATATTATTTTATGATCATTGTGTTTATTACATTTAATTAATTGGTCATCAATTACATTAAAGATTAACACAAAGTATCACATTTAATTAACAATTACATTAAAGATTAACACAAAGTATCACATTTAATTAACAATTACATTAAAGATTAACACAAAGTATCACATTTAATTAACAATTACATTAAGATTAACACAAATTATCACATTTAATTAACAATTACATTAAAGATTTACACAAAGTATCACATTTAATTAACAATTACATTAAAGATTAACACAAAGTATCACAATTAATTAACAATTACATTAAAGATTAACACAAAGTATCACATTTAATTAACAATTACATTAAAGATTAACACAAAGTATCACATTTTGTTAATTTTTTCTTACGAGCTCAATTTGTTTCAATTTGTCATTTTTTGGAATTTGAAGTTTTAAATACTTTAGTTCAACAAACATTCTCAAGAAAAGTATCTCCTTCTCCCTCGCGCGTTCAGCTGCCTCTGTTTTTCTCGAGCGTCCTTGCCGGTGTAACGGTAAATTAGAAAGTACCACGCCAAAAGGTCACAAGCGACGCGACGCACGGTAATGCTCAGACAGACTGATCGATATGGCTCCAATAAATCGATATGAACATCGTTTACGTCAAACCGAATAAACTTTTTACTGACAATAATTGTTGACGTTCAAAATAATTCCATTTCCGAAATCAAAACGCTTAGTTCTTTGGAGCATAATCGATATTCGGTTTTTTTTTGTAAATTTTAAATTCTGCTACCGTATTTTATTACTATTATGTAAGTGATTTGATATTGGGTAAAGTATTGACAAGTCCATGTTAAGGTAGGTGCCCACCAGCCAACAATAGAGGTCAATACGCTGTCAAAGTTAATAAGAGAACACAATTCATCGGTTCATATGATAATGTAATTTATCAAAAACAGTTGTAACCGAAAAAGCTTTTACTAGCATACCGTTAAAGTGTGCTTTACCGTAGAAACTTAAGAATCATCGCTTAAATTTTATTTAGTTTATGTAAATAGTTTGAATCTTTAAAAAAGGATTTTAAAATATAAACATTTTTTTACATATCCTTCCTACAGCACTTCACCTATTTTTATTGTGTCAATGAACTTTCATAATCGACAACTCAACACCCAGATAACCACAGCTCTCACGTAGGAACTTCGTATTTGAAGATATCATAAACTTGCGTAAAATGTATCGAAATGGCAAATGGCAAATGCGTGGTCAGCTCAGCTACTAAGATCGTGTACTATTTTGCCAATGAACTTCTTCAATAACAAACTCATATTTCTTATTTATTTGAACTAGAATTCACTTGACACTTTGGCTTACTTTTGTTTCTAATGATCCAAGTTGTTTACTAGTATTTAGGTGGGTATAATCAAACACCAATAAAATTCATCCACAAAAACGTGAAACCCTCCTTTATCTGACATAATACCTCGTCCTTCCTCTTATATTACCAGTTGCCACTGGTCGGGATTCGGGGAGGATATTCGAAGTCTAGCCAAGTATCGACCAAAGCATCGGCGCCCACACTTCCCCTACCCCGTGAGGGGGGGGTGGAGCGGGAGGTTTCCCAGTAAGGAGGACTCGAGCCTCCGAAAGGTTTTATTGCACCGAAAAGCCTCCATTCTGGCAGGCCTCCCGTTTGGTGCTCCGCGGATCGATGGCCGGGAAATGCACGAGCATCGCGTGATCTCCTTTGCGAAAACGATGAATTATCTCAATTCAATGTAACTTAAGTAACATGTGTTTTAAAACTAAATAATCTAGCACACTTTAATGTTAATTAAATATTCCCTCATTCATTCAGTGCTTGTAATATTTTACTGGGTACTTTAGACGTAACACAATACCATAATTTTCGTGAAAACATAACAATGTTTTAACACAACACATAATACAATAATATATGAATACTTATTCTTAGAGTGAAACATGGAAAATGAAATTCAAAAATGTTTAATCGCATAATCTAAATCTAACTAAATCTAAACTACTTCTGATATAATAAACAACATCTACAAAAAAAAAATATATATATGTATATATATTTTTTTTTTCTTTACATTTTTTTAAAATTAATTTTACAAGAGAAAAATAAAAATTCAAAAAGTTCCGATAAACTACTTTTTTTATAGTTTGTCCAACGGGAGCTTGTTATTTAAAACATAAAATTTACAGACAAGGTTACAAAATATGTAAAATAAAAACATTAAAAAAAAAACAATATATAAAATGAAAACATAAAAAACATATGTAACAAGCTTAAAACATAAATATTTATCAAGAATATTACTCTAAAAAATTTCTGCGAAAATATATTAAAAAAATGAATAAAATAAAAACATAAATGAAAGCAGTAAATCATAAATAAAATACTATTTCCTTATTTCTAATACAAATAGCTTCTTTCAGCTAGCCAAGTTTTCAATGTGTTTATTAATGGTTTAGTTTTAATAGAGTTTTCTTTTTATTTCAGCGGGTAACATCAACTAGGAATCATGTGTTCTAAAGTTCTTTGTCCATATTTGTTTTTACGCTTTTATTTTATACACTTTAATAATAATAATCGGATGATTTTTATAGCGCCGTTTTTGTGAAAAATCACCTCAAGGGCGCTGTACAAATATTAGTTCCTATTCTTATATTACATCTATTCTACGATTTTTTTTCTCTTTTTGGACAGGCTATCATTACACATATATGTATATATTTTTAATTAAATCATATTGAATACTAATAATAATAATAATAATTGGATGATTTGTAGAGAGCCGTTTTTGTGAAAACTCACCTCAAGGGCGCTGTACAAATATTAGTTCCTATTCTTTAACTAATTATGCACAAACAGATACAGAAAAACATACTTACCTGCAGCTGCAGATACTGTTATCATATATTATAAAGATACAAAGGGTCTTATGGTAGGTTAAATTAACTGGAACCACTAGAGATAAACAGAATAATTTTTTTTCTTTATATTCCGAAATTATTGTTCTAATTTTTATCATTTGTCTATACTTGAAATTATTTCTTAGTATTCATATATTCCTGAGGATGATAGCATTGCTGTCGAAACATGTAGACATATTTATTTATTTTTATAAAAGTGGTCTGTAAACAAATACATTTTTAATTATTTAATTAATAATGACGCCACAAAGTTACCAACCGTTTGAAGAAATTATAAATTTATTGAAACTTATGAACTTCATTGTATTATCTAATCATTGAAGAAGTTAATATTGACACATTACAAATGAAACACGAAGCCGAAAAAGATACAAAATAGAAAGATATTGTTCGCATCGAACCCAGGGCCTCTGTCTTACCGGAACAACGTTCTAACACTAAACTAATGAGACCAGTTTATTTTACGTCTTTTTTATCAGTATCATGCCTAAAATTTTACACTTACCAATATTAATGAATATTACAGGGGAAGCATTTGGCCAAGCCCCTAGTGATGTAAGCTGTAAGTTTGTAAGGCAGTAGTAGTCTCCACCTCTAGAGGCAGTCTACGGTCCAAGGCTCTAAGATTCGTGTAGGGGTAGGTCGGGGCCAGACACACATTACTCTGTTGCTCCATCGTATTTCCGATAATAAAATGTATTTTTAAATAAATAGTAATAAATTAGAAGAAAGGGGGATACTTGTAAAGAGAATAACAGAGGAAGCCAAATTTTTAAAAGTACTAAAATTGCGATTGGTTTTTTCATTTTTTCAATACGTACAAAGTCATTTTTTTTTATACGGTATTGTTTTACGGTTTCGGCTACCTGAAGCCAGTGTGGCATCGTGAATTTATGTTTCAGGGAATGTTGGACAACTGAAGAAATGGCGGATTATAAGAATAGAAAGAAGAAGGTTGGGAAGCACTTAAGCTATTCAGATATAAAATGTTTTTTTTTTATTTTTTATTAAAAAAACTTCTTTACACTTATTTATTTTCGGCCGGACTGGTTTCACCCTATCACGGGTATTGTCAGACTACCATAATTAAAACTAAATCTATGGTATATATAGCATCGTTGTCAGGAGTGAGTCCCCCTGTTTTTTAATATTGTTTTTATTTATGACTTGAAATTTGTTTTATTGCTGAGGGTACTGTTTACTTTATGTTTTTTTTAATAAAAAAAATTCATTTTGATATGGAATTTCTCCATGAATTGACAGTTTCAAAATTAGAAATAACTATTCAGATCTGGTCACTAAAAACAGCAAAAGCTATTTGATGCAACATTTCAAAAAATGGTTGCAACTTATTAGGGCGGCTCTAACAGTAATAATAAAGTGATTTGAATAGAGCATAATGTAATGCAAGGTGTAATATTATATTATATTAAAGCAATTTTTTTTTAAGTTTTGGAAATATCGTGTTTTCCTTCCAACCCTCTATTCAGTGCAAAACGCATCGGTGGTAGTATACACGACTGGGTCCGTGCCGGGGTTGATGACCGCCCTTCCCACCCCTCCCACCCGCCCGCCCTACCACTCGCATGAGGATGGGCGACGCCTTTCACTCTCTCTTTCTAAACCCCGGCAAATACCAAGGTACGAGTGTCTGACGGTGGGGACTTGGGCGAGCCGCTGAGCTTTTAATTATACACCAGACTTCTAGTGCAAAATAAAATATATGTATATAAAAACTACCACCAACAAAAACGAATATTAGAAAAGAGTTGATAATAAAATTATATTCGTAATCAGATCAGTGCATTTATCTCTCATCATTTTGGTAATTTCTTTAACTAGGGGTCAGCAATATCTACAATGCTCTATTATTAATAGATATTACCCCAAAATATAAAAACAGGGATAGTACTACAAAAAATATACACATTTTTTTTCAGTAGTTGAAAGAAAACATTTTCATGTGGCAGTAATTTCTCTGAGCTTTGCATGAAAGTAGTTGAAAGAAAACATTTTCATATGGCAGTCATTTCTATGAGATTTGCATGAAAGTAGTTGAAAGAAAACATTTTCATATGGCAGTCATTTCTCTGAGATTTGCATGAAAGTAGTTGAAAGAAAACATTTTCATATGGCAGTCATTTCTCTGAGATTTGCATGAAAGTAGTTGAAAGAAAACATTTTCATATGGCAGTCATTTCTCTGAGATTTGCATGAAAGTAGTTGAAAGAAAACATTTTCATATGGCAGTCATTTCTCTGAGATTTGCATGAAAGTAGTTGAAAGAAAACATTTTCATATGGCAGTCATTTCTCTGAGATTTGCATGAAAGTAGTTGAAAGAAAACATTTTCATATGGCAGTCATTTCTCTGAGATTTGCATGAAAGTAGTTGAAAGAAAACATTTTCATATGGCAGTCATTTCTATGAGATTTGCATGAAAGTAGTTGAAAGAAAACATTTTCATATGGCAGTCATTTCTCTGAGATTTGCATGAAAGTAGTTGAAAGAAAACATTTTCATATGGCAGTCATTTCTCTGAGATTTGCATGAAAGTAGTTGAAAGAAAACATTTTCATATGGCAGTCATTTCTCTGAGATTTGCATGAAAGTAGTTGAAAGAAAACATTTTCATATGGCAGTCATTTCTCTGAGATTTGCATGAAAGTAGTTGAAAGAAAACATTTTCATATGGCCGTCATTTCTCTGAGCTTTGCATGAAAGCCACAAAACCATACTTATATTTATATCTCCCTGACGTGAATTATTTGGCCAAACTACAATAAGATTTCGATATCCGCTCAATAATTTATAAACTCATCCTTGAAACATCAATTTTCTCGTTGATTGTTTTGATACAGGATGTAGGTATTGAAATTAAATACCGGTCTGTTGTTTGATCACCGCAATGACCTTATTTCATGTTTCATCAAAATGAAAGCCTATAATATTTCACATCATCCTATAAGAAAGGGATCATTAAAGGTTGATACTATGAACTTCAAAAATGTTTATAGTAGCATCTTCTACTGAAATTGTTGAAGCGGAAGTCGTTGCATATTACGGAAAATAATCGTGACATCGACAGCAATACAAAGGGAAGCTCTCCCGGTCATAGTCTGCCACGGGCGGTCGTCGGACCAGAAATAATGAACTTGAATGTTACCTAGTTTTGCGCAATAAGTGAACATCGACTCTCCAATACTGTACATCACAATTTCAGTAAAATGTCCCGGAAAATAAGGAGATTTGCTATGGTAGTTCAGTAAAGAGCGCGTGGAAAACTCCAATGCCTTTTGTTCCCGAGTCGTCATTTTCACAATTTGACTTGTCGTCTCGTGTCTGCGTTTGAAGCGGTAGCAGAGTGCAGTATCACTGCACCGCTCTCTCACTTGATATTTTCCACACCGGCGGAGCGAGATGTACTGACCTGCGCAAAAATGCATTCGCGGGAGAGCGATCGTCTCACCTCCTACATCCGCGTAGCAGCGGCCAGAGGAGGACGGAAAAGGTCGCTTGCATCGAGTGCATGTAGGTCGGTCGGTAAAGGCGGGGAACTGTTTTATCCACATTTTAGGTTTAGTTACGATTTCGCTCGCCTTCAGTGATAATACGTTAGGAAAGGTCAGTGGCTGACACAGGCTCGCCACTCTCCGCACTCCAGCTCCCAGCTCCCACAACCCGTAACCACTACCCTGGCGGGAAAGTTTCTAACTTGCCGATTTCCGAATATGAAAATGTGTGTGCACTCCGATCTAACTTGCCGATTTCCGAATATGAAAATGTGTGTGCACTCCGATGCGTCTGCCCAAAGCCTGCATTTGGTAGACCTTGGCTTTTCGGGTGGCGAAGTGTTACCCCGATAGTTCACAGAACACAGTATCACCGATGCCGGTGTTTTAGTTGCTCAGAGTGTCGCGAGAAGATCGCCGGGGAAGTCGTCACATAGTTGTTTACATACAATGTGAGCCGCAATTAAAAGTGTTGTCGCCATTAAACAAACTAACCTTTTTTAAAGCAGTTTTGTTATAAAAACAATACGAGCAAATGCCACACATTTTACTAATCTCAAAATATACAATAATATTAGTATTTTTTTTCAAAGTTCTCGTAACGTGATATTTATCTTATGAATAGAGAGAACAAAAATTATTTTGTTAAAAAAAAAACAATAATTATTTTACGATAAAAAAGAAACATTTTTTAAATAAGTGATATTTCGAGTGCTGTGCCGAGTAAACGCACTTGTGACATCTTTGAATTCGGTAAGACCTTGAAATAAAATTTTCCAGCTACAATTTTCCAATACACTCACCGGAAATTTTACGTCGCTCAATACTATTAACCGGAAAATTCAAAATGGCGCCCAACACTACCCAAAACAGCCCAGTTAAATAAATTTTAAGCACCGGGAAGTTTCCTTACAATTTGAAGAAGTCGTATTCGAGAAAGGACTCCATTCGACCGCTGGAAGCTTGACGCTCAATAAATAAAACTGTCATAACTGGAATACTAAGATTGACTGAGAAATATCAATTGGTGTAGTGACATTGAAAGCCAGTTTTCCTTGGAAACCATGCATCCTGAAAACAGATCGATTACCGAAATCAGATGTTAAAATCGTAAGTAAATAATTATAATATAGTTCACTTGATGGTGTTATAATTATTGACCTTTCCCCATATTTATTTATAGATACGTTACTAAATGTTTTGAAAAAAACTTTTACCGCCCTCAAAATAAATTAGCCTTGCCGAAAGCTCTCCTCCTACGGCGTAGAAGATGATTATTTTGTTGGACAAATTCGGATGTCATGAAACATATTTGATCACAAATTGAGGCAAACCATGGGAAAGGATAATATGAAGTGAGATGGTGATAACTGTTTCTAATGTTTATTTCATATTTTTGAAAATGATATCTCAATAATTGGATTGATTTACCTCAAGGCTATACTAAAGATCAAGCATAAAGCATTCATCATATTCTCAGAAAACTGAGATTGTGTCTCTATATTTTATGGTTCTGGCATATATTCACAACAACAGGAAATAAAAGAAAACATTTGTCATAACCAACGGACATAAAACATCAATTAAATATTTAACATTTACAGGCAATCTTTTGGAGTACATTTTTTTTTTCATTACTGTGAAGGATTTTTTGGTCTATCAAACATAAATTTCATCATCCACACCTTCACGTTTAAAATTTATACATTAATAATAATATATTTTGCGCTGCATGGGAATCGAATCCGCAATCTTCCGACACAAAAACAAACGCATTTATTAACACGCTACCGAAGTCGTATAAAATTCCAAATTCTGCGAAAACGTAACATCTTTTTATCAAAATCAGTTTCCTTCGAAAAAATATCTCTCTGGCAACATTTAACAGGTTCTTTGCATTTATTGTTCACTTTCCGGTTCATGAAAAAGCTCAAATAAATGTCCGTTTGATAAATGGCAGTGAGTTACATAGTATTTATAATATTAATTTTTTTTTTTTTTAAATAGCTTAAATTTATTTTCATATTAATACCTACATTTAGAATATTATTCTAATATTTTTTTTACAATAATATCTATAATTATTTTACTTTTTATGCCTTGTGATTTTCTTGATTCATTTATATTAATAATAAAAATAATTTAATTTTAAATTTATTATTTAATAAATATTTTTTTTTATTTTTTCAATTATATTTATATTTTTAATTAATTACTTACCTATCTTTCATCACTTTTTTTTAAATTTTGTTTGTGTTTGTTATTTGTCTATTCTTACAGTATTATTTTTATATGTTAATTATTTGTCTATATTTAGTATATTGTGTTTCCTGACGAGGGAAGCTTCGCTTCCGAAACATGTTGACATTTAAATATTTAGCAAATAATTTCTTATTGATTTTAGTATTAAAAAACACTTCCTGTATTTATTACCGTTGTCAGGTAATACAGATAAGTGCCCCTCGCTAATCTCTCAGCGGTTAAACCATGAACATCTTCATTAGAGTACACATAATGCATATTAGCATCGCTTTTCCACGTTATAATTACATCCCAAGGTTACGCTGGGCTATCTATCCCTCTTCGACCAGTGTGTTTCTGATGCAGATGACGATCTCTTGTCCCTCTCTCGGCACTGACCTTGCGACTATTTGGCTAAGATTCGATAGGGTAAATTTAGTTGAAGAATTTTCCTATTAAATGTAGCGGCGTAGCTGAGTGTGTGTATGTTCAGATGCACACGCAACCATGTGTAATGTGCACTGTGCAGTGATGCACACTCACACCCACATCCAGCTCTCCGCTGTAATCATTGCACTTGACATTGCAAACGATAAATTGTGATGAAACATGCGCTGCACTAATAAAACTAAACACTCGGTACGTGCATCGTAATGCGCATACGGAAATAGTTTTCAAACGCTGATTTTATTATTTGTCAGATATTACTTAATTTATGGAATTCTAGTATAAGTATTTAGCTCTTCCCTGGAGTAGAATCCAGTGTCAGATTTTAGTAATCTTATAGAGATTTTTTATTCTTAAAGAACAATTTGAAAGAAATAATAAAACATCGAGTCTAATTTTAAGGCACTGAAATAATTGTTTTAGAGCTCCATAATTCATGAGGTAAATAATGAGTTTAAGAATAATTTTTTTGACGTAAAAAAATGTAAACAGAAAAGCCCGTTCAAATGTTATGACGCCATAAATTACCATTTGAAAGCACGGACTATCTGCTTAATATTTACCTGGCTATTAACCGATAAATATGTGATTTCCGTAGCTTTTTTCATCCATAGTCATTGTCTGAGCGACTTTTTTCCTTTATATTTCTCATAGTTTAAGAAAAAATGGCATATTCCTAATACATATTTATTTATTAAATTTGTAAAAATATTTATAACATTACAAATTATTAACATAATTTATTATAATTGTACCGTTTATGTAGTATATATTCAATGCCAAAACCCTGTAAATGCATTATAAAACATAAAAATCAAATCAGTTTCTTCATCCACCGTATTTAGGAAGTACGTGGCTCTCTCCACAGGAGTGTTCACAATTAAGTTTATGCGGCTCGCTCGATTGTATAAGAGTTTGTCATGACGTTCTCGAGTGGGATTCCGGCACAAAGAATTTTATTTGAGCCAGAATCTTACTGTTAAATATTTTACCGTAAAGTTAAATTATTTTACCTGTGTATATCTCTTCGGAGTTGTAATTGGTGATACCCAAAATATAAATTGATGGGTATAACAAGAGTATCTGTAGACGCCAAAATAAAAATCTTAAAAATTTCACGTTTACTCTTTCAATGCACAAAGTGTAAGTTAGTTTGCGTGGGGCCCAAATGATTCGACTCTAATACACTTAATACTAGCGTGTTGTATAATAACGCAGTATTTGCATGTTGTAAAATGAATAAAAATTTCGAATTATGAAGCCTACAAGCTTGTATGCTCTCCATACTAAATCATTAATGTGTTGGTGAAAAGTTAATTTACTATCGTAAATAACCCGAAGATCTTTGAATCGGTTTAGGCTTTGGTAAAAAAATCATTAATTTTGCTAAACAATCACACAAACCTGGGGCACGATTGTCAGGGATTGTTACTTTTTGGAGCTGTTTGTTTTCGAATGGCTTAAGTTTTGCTTCATCTCTGAAACTTTTACCATCTCCGAAAATGCCATTTCCACCCGCTGATGAATCTCTGTGTTTGTTTTCTCTTGTCTGTAAATAACTGCCTGATACTTTACGACTTTGGCTAGACAGGCATTTGATAGTTCGAGCTAGTCAAGCTTACTCTTGTCGGCGTGCAGAAGCTGCTAGCTGAGTTATTTGAGTGAGTGACTCAACTGTTGCATGTGCTGCTGGATTTACTTTTGCTGCAGGAGGTATTGCGACGAGGTCTCCCTCGACATTTCCATGAAGTCAGCAAACATCCTGGCGAGGTCGGGTCGAGCATCATTGGGTTTTCTAAATTTATCGAATGGCGGCAACATCAAATTTTATGTTTATTTTTTTAAGAGACTTAAGCAGTTCTTGATATGTATGGGTTATATGGTGTAAAACTAATTAATTAATGAATATAATGAATATTTTAAAAATAATCGATTATTTAATCCTCGTGTTTCAATAGATAAATAATCGACGTTATTATCACATTCTTTTCTTTTAATGAATGGTGATGCTACGTTTCATATTAACTATCGCTCGAAAAATATGGAATTTTATTTTTTAGCAACTATGGATACTACAAAATAAGTTTGGAGTCACCGATCGAATATTTGATTGAGGTTGACGCAAATTTTGTTTAACAGGTCATCCTTCGCACCCAGTTACTGCACATTGCCAAACTCGAATCCCAGCTCGCTCAGATAACCCACAACTTCAGCGCACCAGTTTCAACCCCCAACATCTCTTTCAGGTAGCCGAGCGGTTGGCTGATTTGAGACTTGGCGAAAGTCCTGATCGCGTCATCTCTCATTCTGCTAAATTGGAGGCACATCCCGCAGCTGAAAAGAAATGATTGAGGTTTTAACTGTTTAAAATATACTTCGTACTCATTGTTGATTGGGAGAGTTTGGAAAGGCTGAGCCAAGCGATGTCTACAGTTATTTTGAGCTCGGCAATATCGTGCGTATAAGTGGCTTTGATGAGATGAAATTCAATCATTTGAGCATATGTCTCGCAATCAACGATGTTTTGGACGAGGTACTCGCCACGAATGGCCTTGATCCGATCGTCAATGAAACTTAAAATTTCGCCGATCCTTTCAGGTGCTGACCGTATGAGAAGCAGCATCCTTTTCAGTATTTGGAGTGTGAAGTGTAGATTCGGTATATTCCTTATTTCTTGTGTATTGCGTGGCTGGCTCCAATCCCTCGCCATATTCTAATTTAGCGGGACTTCGCAAGTAGAAACCCTGCGCAGCTAATGCTATAGAGTTATACATTGAATCTAACAAACTGTCAGGAAATAGAAGATCCCTTTATATCAACTCTCTAGTTCCATTATTATTATTTATAAACTATTATTTATACAAAATACACGCTAATATCGTTTATGAAATTATCGAGTTAGACAAGTTTTTTCCCAAAAAATATTGAAGTAGTATTTTAATTCTCTCCATAGAAAGCTTTGAGTTTTTGATTCGGTACGACTATCCTTTATTGGAGCTACCAACTTAATATCAGCCTCAGCCTGAGTTGGTTCTACTAGTTCCATAAAAATTATTCCACTCAGATGGTAGTGGTGATAATATTTCCGAAACATAGAGACATCGATGGTTGTTGGTCTGAGAAGTGGTGATATTTTTACTGTCAGTGTGTTTAATTAGAATAGGAACTGGTTATATGAATGTTATTTGTCTTTTAAGTTAAGATGACGCCCACTTTTTTAATTTGATTGTAACGAATGTATTCTGTTATGCAGTATCTTTTTCTCTTTTAGACTAATCATTTTTCCCTACAACTACTACTTTTAGTTAATGAAAAAATAATATTTGTATAACAAAAAACAAGTCAAACTATTTTATCATTATCTTTTACTATAAAATGTGTGTCTATATTAAAACTATGCATTGATTGCAAATAACATACTATAATTTCTTGAATGATATAATTATACCAATCTAAAAACTTAATAAATACATACTTTCTAAGTATTACTGATAAACCAAACAAAAATAGTATTATAAGTATTATAAACATATAATTATAAAAAAAATATTAGTTATAAATAATAGTGAACTCATTCGATTGATCTATAATAATTAAAATATTTTTAAAAATAAAATAAATCATTACGATCTAACAATTATTAAAGAAAAACACTCTAAAAACATATATTGATATACATACAGCTTATATATAAAAATAAGAAATAACAATAGATCTTCGGTTTATCATATCAAAATAACAGCAACCAATTCCTCAAAAATCTAATCCAAACTTCTTGAAAATGAACAGAAAGCAGTATTCCAACCACAGAAACTAATACACCCAAGGTAAACACAACCATTACTAAATTCATATTTCTATATATACATACTTTCAATGACAAAATATGCATGTAGACGTATTTATGTATCAATAATTATTTTTAAACAAGAGCAATGATATAAAATGAGACTAATAATCCATGAATTCTTTAATAAAATAAAAATAATAAGGCACATGTTATAATAGAGGAATAAATCAAAATACAAAAATGGGTAATGGACTCTTTCGGAGTTCATTTCCTATCACACACTTCGGGGACTGATTACCTGCAGTCCTTGTTTTATTCCTCACCTTCTTCATATTTTTTGCTCCATCACTCGTGTTTGATGAAACAATAGCCAGGGCTAGAATACATCAATATAACACACAAACTACACAAATAAAATATTAAATTATACTATTTTCCCTTTAAATACTTCGAATATAAAGAACATAATTTACCAACCAACTAATATTTAATATTTCTTATAGTAAATACAGATGCGCCAAGAAGAGAAAATACATATGAAGTCGATGCCCACAAGCAGCGGGTCACTCAAACCAACATGGTCTACCTTATCGGACTCAGTCCATCGCTCGCCCATGAGGGACTTCTCGCTTCCCAAGACTATTGCGGCCAATACGGAGAAATCCTGAAAGTCCTTGTGAAAGAAAACCATTTTAACGACTTCTCATCGTATTGTGCCTATGTGACTTATAAGGGAGAAGAATCTGCGGCTATCGCAATATTGGTACAAAAACAATAACATATTTAATATGTGCATTTAGTTAATTTATATATGTAGATATATATACATCACATATATATGTATATATATTCTTCTTAATATATCAAAATAACATCATCCTGACATTTCTCTACTTTTATATTTAGGCTTTGAACAACCTCATATTTGACAACTCTAAAATCTATGCCTCATATGGCACGAATAAGTACTGTTCAGCTTTCATCCGCTACGGTCGGTGCCGTAAAGCTGACTGTCCCTTCATGCATGTCATCTGTCCTGAAAAAGAAATACGTTAAGACGACAATAAAAAACTATTCCAAGAACAACAGGCCCTCGCCCAAAAATATTTCTTAGATACATACCACACCATGACATTCTAACCACAGCCCACTGCTGAATTTCCTTCGAAATTCGAGATCCGCCAGCGATTCATCCAAGACGGGTCCATCAGGCAAATGGAGCGGGCCAAGGACCAGCCGAGCACTCGCGACAACTCTCCACGTGAAGAGCGAAGTCTCTCCTCCTCGTCCTCTTCACTTTCTTCAATTGTCTCGAAGCCGTAGCTGCTGGAACAACCCACCACTCCTTCCCAATCAATCTAGGCCAACCAATCGTAATCTCAGTCGCACATCCATAAGAAAATATCTGAAAAGGTGAAGAGATGTAAGCGATCGCTGTTCAGTTTCGCTAGAACTGACTTGGATGACGAGTGTGCTTTAGTCGTAAGGCTATTAGAAAATGTTATTGCTTGATATTATTTGTGTCAATCTCCTTCATAACTTTTGTTTGAATATATAAAAAATCAGTTCTTTGAATTCGTGCAATTAAAAAAATAAGGAGTATAGATATTATATTTTGCCTTAAAAAAATATGAAACGATAATACAAAATATATATATATGACCAAAATTAAAAAATAAAGTATTTATCAAAACTTATATTTTTATTGATAGTCTCCCCAGATGACATTCGTATTTAAGCGTCGATGTTTTTTTAAAACTATAAATCTTAAAGTAGATGAGAGTTATTGAACTCTACTTAGCTCATGGTGCATAGAGAGAAATTATGAATCAAACCACGTTCGCAAGGTTTTTGCTGAATAATATTTTAGATATCTTGAAGTGTAATGTTAAAAAATATTGATTTTGTGGAAAAATCAATATCAATAAGGTCTCTACAAGTAAAAGTATGTCATTCCCTCCATAATGTGTTCTTTTGAAGCTTCTTCTCTTGCTATTTTATTTTTTGTTAACTATCTCGACTGAAACCCTATTAAATATGAACTCGATAGATGACGTGGAGTAGGTTTGAAGTATGGGTTAATAACTACTATTTGCAAAGTATCCTGCCCTTCAAGTTGGATAGTATTTTGATTGATCCAAAAAAAACAACATCAGACCGAAAAAAACAAATGAAACTTGCTTATTTCTCTTATAACAAACTTAAGGGAATATTTTGCTGAATAATTCTGACTGAAAACAAACACAAATTACACTTGATATATAAAAATAGATTTGTATATTTAAACATATAATAGATTGCTAATAATTGAATTTTGAAAAATTTAAGAGAGAGAGTAAAATAATTTAATTAATTTATATTTGTAATATGAATCAAAGTTGTTAAAACTATTAAAGTACTTATGAAGATAATAATACACAACAGAGACGGATGGGTCCGATGCACATGACGTCCAGCACCACCTACAACGTTGTCAAATCATCAGATTTTGATTTGGAAACCTCGTCGAGAGATTCGGATTCCTCCTTTAATAATCCTCTCTTCTACCTACTACTGATCGCCATTTGTTTGCTCATCATCGGCGGAGCCGTCTATCTATTATATCCACAGTCCATACGCTTCAAATATTTCGACTAATAAACTTCGAACTCCCTGCGATAATTTTTAGTCAAAAATAAGTTGACTAAATTCAAGCACCAACATCCAACATATTCATATCACAAAATAAAAGAGCCTCTGAAATTGTCACAACTTAATAATCATCTGCAGATAGCGAGTGAGTTTCTCGTTATATGCAAATCAGGAGAATATGTATTCGGAATCTACAATAACAAAAGAAATCTGGCAGGATCCTTCCTATTTTCACTCACCAATAGCATGATATTTTATGTGGACAAAAACAATCTGAACCAGGCCCTGTTTCCTCTGAGCCACGATGGAGGAAGAGGACCTCAGTTCGGAAGGACTGACTTACAGCTGTTCACTGAATAGGATCACTTGGGATTCAGATCGGAGAGTCAACTCTGCTATAGCTATGATTGCTCCCCCTACAATTTATAGTTTACATCAGAAAAAGCAAATAAAATATTGGCTGGCTCTCAACGATTTTATCTCGATATTTTGTTGGTATTTACTGCAGAGGACATGGACCTCTGAAGAATACTCAGGCCTAACAAAATTATTTCAAGAAGAACGAATTATGTGTTTAAGAAAAATATATTAAACTTTTTTTTCTTTGTTATTTGATGGTGAATGGAATTTTCTAGAATAGAATAAATGACAAAGTGATTATTTATTAAAATTAAATGATTTTTTACTTTTAATGTTGAATGATTTCAATTCATTTTATCTATACTTTTGATTTAACCAGGCAATATCAATTGACCATTATTGATATTGCTGATAAAAATTGCACATTAGATATGTTTTTTTAGACAAAATCTCTCCCGCCTCAGTTTTATTATAATCATATGCTTTACATCAAATTATTCTCAAATATATTACGATATTTGTTTAATAATAAATTAAAAAAACACACACTTGTTAAGTTAATGTTAATAATTTATTTTTTTCAACGATTAAATTATAATTCCAATACATTTAGGCATATCATTAAAATTAAAAAAAAAAAAAAATGATCGGAACCTATGCCAAGAGACTCATATTTAATAAACTAATATTCACAACTAAAATGTTCAGAGGGAGTTCCAAGAAGAATAAGGATCTTTATGGTTAGTTCAATAAAATTATAGATTTTTGAACTATTTTTTTGTTTAATAAAATTATTGTGTAGAAATTTTGGGAGTGGATAGAGACGCTGATTCAGCTACGTTGAAGAAGTCGTACTACAAACTAGCTCAAAAGTACCACCCCGACAAAAACTCAGCAACCGACGCTAAATAAAAATTCGCAGAAATCAATAAGTAAAAGTTATTCACGTTTAATTTATAAATGATCGAAAAAATGTGTAGTGCCTATGAAGTCTTATCTGATGAAAGTAAGAGAAAGCTATACGATGCCACCGGCTCCACGGATAGTTAATTTGCAGGATTTGAGAATGAGGACATGTTTCGAGGGTTTTCAGGCTTCGGAAATGCTGGGGGTGGAGCTGGTGATGTATTTTCTGAATTCGCTCAAATGTTCATGGGTGGAGGAAAACAGGGAAATATGAGAAGTCAAGGTGAAGACCTTTCTCTACATCTTGAAATTACATTTACAGAAGCTGTCCATGGAGCCACCAAGGTATATACAAACAATAATAATAATAGTATTTATTTAAAAAAATAACTCTCTTGAAATATAAATCAACAATCGTTCTGAAATATTGTTTTTTTATCCATAAATTAAAATTTTATAATTAATCTCATTCTTTTTTTTTTTTTTTAACTATCAAGCTTCATATTATATCTAAATATAACTAAAAATTAAATACAATACTCTTATATGCATATAAAATAAAAATATAGAATGTAAGTTATCATAGGAAAGTAACCTGCTAATCATGCAATGGAACAAAGGCAAAGGCAGGAACACAGCCCCAGAAGTGCAACACATGTCACGGCAAAGGAACCGTAGAGTTCAGGCAAGCGGGATTCATTGCTCGGATGCCGTGCCAGACATGCGAAGGCGAGGGAACCATAATCAAACATCTATGTGGCGGGTGCAAAGGGACCGGGCTCCAACGCAAATAAGTGTCTGAAAAAATAAATATCCCTAAAGGAATCGACACTGGAACGAACTTGAGGATGAATGAAAAAGGAAACTTCTCAGAAAGCGGTGGAAGGAAAGGCGATCTAATAATAATGGTAACAGTAAAGAAGCATCCCAACTTCATCAGATAAGGGATTAATGTGCACACAACAGTGGGAATAACGATTGCAGATGTACAAAATAGTTTTTGAATAGGATGATATATATGTAATAAATAACATAACTTAACAAATAATATAGGCTGTTTTGGGTACTGAATTTGAAGTGACGACAATATACGATACTAAAAAACAAGTGAAGGTAGCACCAGGAACCCAAAGTGGGGAAAAGATCAAGCTGGTTGGAGAAGGGTTTTATAGGATCGGCTCAACCTAAAAAGGGTCTCACATTGTAACTGTCAATGTTAAAATCCCCCAGAAGATATCAGAAAAACACCAATAAATCTTTTAGAAACTCAAAGAATTGGACCAACAATAACAAGGGAGAAAAACCGAAGAAAAATGAATACTAATTTTAGAATAAATTGATAGGAAAATTATCTGTAGTTATTAATAAAAAATATAATAATTATCAGATTATTATTATTTTTTATGAGTTACTACTACTGTTGCTAAAAAAAGAATTAATGAGATTAGTCTTTCTGCTTATTTTAATGATTTATAAAAAATATATTTAATTATACTACATTGGTTCAATCGATAATCGATGCTAATGGCCGCAGGTCAAGGATCAGAACGGGAATTATACTGGACAATTTTCTGGCACCCATGTGAGGGACAAAAACGGGAACAATGAAGGCAGTATCGAGTCCAACGGGAGTGTTCGAGACAGAAACGGTAATACCATTGGCTACGTCGAGAATGGCAATATTAAAGACCACAATGACAATGTCGTGTGGGTTATTACGATGGAAATGCTTCTCAAGCTGCCTACCAGCATTTCTTTGATTGAGTTTAAGATACGTCAATAATCTATATTTATAATTAAAGACCAACCCAAAAACTATATTTATTAAGTTTCAGTTTTACTGATTTAACAAATACCAGTAGAATCTACAATTAAAATATATATCAATTTAATTACGACTTAATACATTTCTAATTTTTTAATTTTTATAGCAAATCCAAAAATAATTTAGAATCTATTACGGATATAATATATATATACAAGATCTATAGAGATACATAAAAAAAAAAGCTTCAAATTGGAAAATGAGTGATAAATATTTGACTGCAACAGATCTTGCAAATTACCATTATACAGTTCGTCTCTTAAAACTAACCACCCACCAACTAGAGAATTCCGAGCACAAACTCTATCTTTACAAAAGTAGCTTTTCCAATATTTCTCCTATACATATTCAATACTATTTTTATTATTTTTAAAATGTCTGTTATCCCAGATGTACAACTCGTTGACCAGTTCCCAAACTCATTCACTTTCGTCGATGGTGTCTACGACTTTTCAGGGTATTAACTCTAGTTCTCGATTGCGAACTACCATCCTAAGAAATCCACCTCTCCATAACCTCACATCACAATCTACTCCTACGATCCCCTCAACGATATAGAGATGGAGCTCGGCACCATTTTATTGCCAGTCAGTACCGTCACTTCCAGCTACTTAGAACAAAACACTTCTGCCAAAATCGAACGTCGAGATAGTGTAGTTGGGGTCAACTAGATGGAGCTGCAGTATACTATAACTGTTGATCAAAATGCATTTAAACAAGGGAGTCGAATGTCCATGTCCAAGATCCCTGCAGAGTAATTGAGTAATAAGGGCAGTCAAGTCGAGGAGACTAAAACCAAAAAAGAAGAAATAGTACAGGAAATAAAAACCAAAATTGAGTTCGGTATGTTTATTCTATTTATTAATAATTCTGTGAAATATAACTTTAAATATTCAAAAATAGTGCCGAACGATCTCCCTCAAACACCAATATCATTCAATTATGATCATATCTCCGAGAAACTCGAGTAGTATTCAGAATAGACTCCATTAACATCCCCCAAGCCAATGCCGGTCAGCGAAGAAATTCCTACAGGAACTTTTACGTATCTTGATTCCAATGTGGCACCGTAGTTTACCAAGCCACTACATCCGTCAGATAAACGAAAGGAATATAATAATTAATAGTTTACTCGGCAGTAAGAGATGTTTCATTTGCGTGAGGAATAAAAAACAAAAATTATTGAAAAAAAGGAGATTTAAGTAGTCAATCAGAAATAGAGTGTGGAGTCTGGTCTTGAGAATTTTGATGCACCGTTGTTGGATGAAAATGAGCCAGAACTTCTAATGACTCCCCCAGTTCGGGTCGTTATTCCGCTCAAGAGGGCAGTTTCCATTGATTTCGAGGACGAGAAGAAAACCGTCACAAAGGCTGCCAAACACAGTCAAAGTAGTTCTAAAAAATAAATAGCAAAAGAGGGAGGAAATAAAAAATGGGTAGTAGTTATTTTTATCCTTATTGGACTGTTTGGGTTCTGGTGGCTTCGAAGTTCAAAGAAAATAACATCGATTGAGCCTCCGAGCAAACTCAAAGAGGAGAATTCGCAGACAAAAGGAAATCGGAAGTCAGGCAGAAAATAAAAGCCTCTCCCAGAAGAAGAATCTGTGAATATGAAGCCTGTTTCAAATAGAAAACCCAAAAGTTCAAAGGTAAAGAAGTGAATAGTTTGAGATCAAAGAGTATTATTCAAATGTTGATAATTATTTTTTAATAATAATGTTTTTTAAAAATGCTGCTTTTAATTTTTTAAAAAAATATCAGATAATTCTTATATTTTTGTCCTGACTCCAATCAAGAAAATTTAAATATTTTACTAATCAGAGCAAACCAATAAATTAAATAACAAAAAACATAAACTAAGACATAAGAATATCTAAAGAACAAATGAATCACATCAATAACGTGATGAATAGCAACAACCACGTGGCCGAGGAAGATGCCAAGAATACAATTGATAGTCTATTCGAACTCAGCACAATTTTGAAGTGTGGCATTGACAAGAACACCATATGGCAAATGGTCGGCCTGCTCGAATCCGGTGCCAAACCAGAGCATTTGGCAGCATTCGTGCATGCAATAAAGGTTGAGTAAGCCAAGTATAGATAGAATTGATGAAGTACCAGTTGTGTATCTATCAGAGACGTAGATATATTTCATAATGTATCATGTTTATAAAGCAGTGAACTAAAGCCATGATTTTATCAATATTTCTAATATATTTTCCAAAATATGACTCTGTGATTTACGATCTCTCCTCAAATCATACATATATTGAAGTGTGGGATTAAAAATATAATATTTGTATCACTTTAATTTAAATGGGGGGAATATAGTCAAAATTTTTCAAATTATTTCTTAAAGGTTCAATAACTCTAATATATTTTGATACCTGTTTATTCTTTAGTTGGTAATTAATATTGTTTTATTTGAAGTAGTGCCAAATAATTAAAATAAAAAATATATTTTAAAGATCATTAAATCTTCTCAACCTCTTCGGTAGGCCACATCGAAGTTGCTGGTTCGCGCAAATTGTCTGTTGTTCAGAGTCAAGTCAGTTTCCTCTGTCTTCGTTCGGCTGCAAAGAGATGAATAATCCTGCATGTCTTTCACGAAGCTGTTTCGACTGCTGTTCGTCTTGGAGTTCGGCGAACTTAGTCTGTAAGCGTATGCGTTGTTTTTCCCGGGGCTCACAACAGGTGAGCTAATTCTGTTGGAGTTCTGCACGTTGCCGTCAATTGTCATTAGAGTGTTTCTCTGTTGGGTGCGAGAAGGCGAAAGAGCTTGGTTTCGAGAAGGACTGTTCTGTCGGAAGGAGTTTCGGGCAAACTGATTGATTTAGGTTCTTTGCTGATAGTTGTTGTTGTTGTTGCCTTGTGTAAGAGTGATTGGCATATCATGTTGTCCTGCCTGTCTAAAAGACTGGTTCCGATTGTAGTCCTGCTGGTCCTGCAACTTCATAGGAGATTTGGAATTGGTCCATTGGCGACTCTCTGACTGGTATGTTTGTTGGTCCTTTTGAAAATTGGAAGAAAGTCGAACACTGATCGGGTTTAGAATGGCCTGGGCGACACATTGGAAAACTTCCTAATTGATTGTGATCTCAGGTCTAAATCTTTCATTCTGATCTAAAAGTTGGGAGATTTCCATTTGAACTGTTTCAAAATATCTTTATCTTTCAGTCTTAAAGTAGATCAAGGTCGGTAACGCTCTCTCAGAGTAGTTGAGACCCTCTATTGTTTTTTCGATCTAGTTGATGTCTTCCTTCAATTTGGCCTCGATTTCATTGAGCTTTTCTTGGTCGTGAAGACCACTCTCAACGCTGTGCTTCTTGAGAGAAGCCAATGTTTATTTCTCGATTTCATCAAACTTCTTCTCCACAATGTCTAGAACCCTATGCTTAGCTATCTGCATGCTTTGTTCAATTTTAGAAATAGTAAAACAAACTTGATTTTGAACTTCCTCCTATATAAGCCCCACAATAGGTAAAAACATTTTAATCATAAAAAAGTATAAAATAATATTAAATATTTTTACGAGTCTTATTTTGTTGTCGTGGGTTTTCTTCTAGATGAAGTTTAGTGCTCCTAAAGCATCAGATAAAGCCTCTTGGACGTTATCAAACTTCGGCCTATCGCCATTCTTCATATGAAAGTTGATGTGGCCACCGACACATGAAGGACACAATGGAAGGTAACAGTTTTCTAAAAGAAGTAAAAACAAAGAATAGAATGTATAAAAATATGGTTTCAAATTACTTTAGCAACAGAAGTTGGTGATGAGTTCTGTGGAATGATAGATGCAATAGGTTCGGTGATTTTGTTTCTACATATCAATGAAAAAATAGACCAAATGATAAAAGTTATTGGAAGTTATTAATTATTATAATCTAAAGAGGTACAAAATCGACGAATTTAAATTTGGAAAAATCTATTTAGAACTTTATTTACAAATAGAAGAATATTTTATTGACAGAAAATTACAAAATATTATTTGTTGTCAATTCTAATTTTTTGTGTATTTTTTGTAATTTTGTATTCTGATCTCTAAAAAGAAGGAATCGAACTCTTCTTTAATTTTTCGAGGAATATTTTAAGGAAAAACTATGATAATTCAGAAGTGTCGACTTAAGTTTAGTCTTATTTAGGAAGGATATAACATAAAAAAATGTTTGACTAAAATTCTCTTTAACATATTCAATTTATCAATTTTACGATAGAAGGGACCAATTATGTATATATATATTGTCATCTGCTGCTCGCGTTATAATTTTTTAGTCAAAATCAGAAGACAATCAATAATATAAATATATACTAGATTGGGGAACTTAAAAATATATATATTTCTGATAATTAGTTATCTAATTAGAAAAACATACAAATATATCCACAAAAACATGAGCAACGATCACCGCAATCGACTCTTTATCCAAAAACAAAGAAGCAGGGAAAAAGTAGTAAATCATGAATACTCCTGGATGGCACAACTACATTTACCGATATGCCATTGGCAAAAACCACACATTCATGGAATATAACGGCACACCGAACCTGTAATTAAAATAGGTTATATGGAGGCAGCGACGAGGGGAGCAATTCAGTGGAATCTCCGATCCATAAACAACAAGAACGACATTTGCTCAAAGAACCGTGCCTCTCATCCGCCCTCAATTTAAATAATCCGTCCTATAGAATCACGCACAAGTCATACTACTTGCCTAAAAATGTCTTCGGATCCTGAAAGAGGACCTGGTGGAATCTGCTTTCAGGAACTTGAATACCAGGAGTCGGAAGCACGCGATTTCTGATCTTTAGGGTATGTTTTTTGGATTTCTTATTGTTTATGGCGATTATTGTGATTGGGAGAGATATTCCGGTGGTGAAGTGCCAAAGTCGATGCAGCACTAACACTTTCTCGTTGATGAGAAGTCTGAATATGCTTCGGTATGCGGTACTGACTGACCACCTTATTAACCTTCTA